>WOXC01007182.1:0-248364 GCA_011680675.1 Gymnobelideus leadbeateri | reverse complement strand
TTCAAGGGAAATAGAATTAAAAGGTGGATTGGCGGGTAAGAATTACAAGGGGAAGAGAAGGCGACATGTTTTTCTAACTAATAAGGTCACAGGCTATGCCAAGTATGCTGGGGGCACTTCTCTCCTCATCTGGGACCACCAGGGCAGAGAGGTGCCTCCGAATAAGCCTTAACCACCTCCTGCAGTGGCCAGAAGCCCTTGAGACAGGCCAGTGGGAACCCTGCTTGTGAGAGCTGTCTGCATCAGATTTAGTAGCCAGTTTTCCCAATAGGGCAGACAAATTGATCCTGAGAATGTGTTCAGTTTTCTACCCCCCAAACCCTACCCCCATAGTCTCCTTCTGGGGCAGATCCCAAGTCCAGAACTAGTGAGTATATGAAGCCTGGGAAACATATGGAAAGGAGTTAGTAGCCAAGGCCCTTTGAATCCTAGGAACATTCCATGAAATGTTGGAAACATGTCACAGTTGGGAGAGCTTTTAGGACACAGAACATCAGAGCTGGGAGGAATTTAGAACACAGGATGTCAGAGCTGGGAGGGCCCTTAGAACCCAGGATGTCAGAGCTGGGAGGGCCCTTAGAACACAGACTCAGAGCTGGGAGGGCCTTAGAACACAGAATTGTTCAGTCTACTCTAATCCCCAGACTGAGGCCTGAAATGCCCAAATCAATCATTACCCTTTGACCTTGACACCCTGTCCAGCTTCCCTGGAAGTGGGGTAGAACACCAGCCTGGGAATGAGGAGATCCCAGTTTTAGTGCTGGCTTTGCTAAGAACTTGTTGTATGGTCCAGGTCCATTCACTTCCTCTCACTTGGCCCCAGTTTCCTCATCTATAAAACAAGATGGTCTAAAGAGGTAACTCCCAAAGTCCCTTCTATTATTACTGAGATTCCACATTCAAATGCTTTTTATTCTAAGTTCCTGGAACTCTAAGTTCCAGGTCCAATGTTCTACAATCTGAGAATCAGAGCTGGTGCCTTGGAGATCAGCTCATCCAGCTTCCCCACCTTATTGCTGAGGACACTGAGACTGAGAGTGGATTTGCCCAAGGTTACAACCCACACAGAGCAAGTGGAAAAGGCAGCCTTAGAAACCAGGTGCTGCTGGGCCTTTCTCTCTGCACTAAATCTGCTGCTTTCTCTGCCTCCAGATCCAGCCTAGCCCAGGCTGCCAGCCTCCATCCACTTTGGGAAGGTGGGGTTGGCCCAGGGGAAGGGCTCACCTTTAAGGTCAGTGAGCATAGACAGGCCAGTGGCTTTTCCTCAGCTAAGGAGGCAAGGCCAGGCCAGCTGAGGAAGCTGGTGTTAATAAGCTGAAACCATAAGGCTGGGCTCTGCTGGGGACCCAGGCAAAGGAGCGAGCTGAAAAGCAGATGACAGCTCTGGCTTCTGCCTTCCTTTGGCAAATTGAAAACCCTTCCAGGGGGCCAGTTTGGATTGAAGGAATTTACCTTGTTAAAAAAATATTTAGACTTGCTTAAATTGTAAAAATAAGTGTCACTACTGGGAAAGGGAGGCCCCATCTGATCAAGAGAGTGAAGGGAGGGAAAGAGAGAAAGAAAAGGCAGTTGTGTGAATACTGCAAATATGTCCATTGTGGCTAAGTGCCTCACCCTGGCATTCGAGGCCTCAACAATCTCCTCCACCCTCTCCAGGCCCCTCCCCCCCACTCAATCCACAACTGCTCTTCTCAACAGGATCTCAGGGCCCAAAGACCCACCACCACCCAGGGAACCCTGGCTTCCCCCCTCTTATCTTCCCATTCACCTCCTCCTCTCTAGACCACTGGAATGCCAGAATACCTTGGAAAGTCACTAACATTGTTACTTCAAGTGGAATGGAAGACCCCTGGGCCTTTCCAACTGCCACTCTGCTTCCCAGACCCCTAGCATGGTCATCCAACCTCCTGAAGCCTAAGGGTACTGGACTTTGCCTTGGGCCTTAGACTATATATGGTTAGAGCTGGGAGGGCCCTGAGAACACAGAATGTCTGAGCTGGAAGGGCCCTTAGAACATAGAATGTCTGAGCTGGGAGGGCCCTTAGAACACACCATGTCAGAGCTGGGAGGGCCCTTAGAACACAGGATGTCAGAGCTGGGAGGGCTCTTAGAACACACCATGTCAGAGCTGGGAGGGCCCTTAGAACACACCATGTCAGAGCTGGGAGGGCCCTTAGAACCCAGGATGTCAGAGCTGGGAGGGCCCTTAGAACCCAGGATGTCAGAGCTGGGAGGGGCCTTAGAACCCAGAATGTCAGAGCTGGGAGGGCCCTTAGAACACAGGATGTCAAAGATGGGAGGGCCCTTAGAACACAGGATGTCAGAGCTGGGAGGACCCTTAGAACACACCATGTCAGAGCTGGGGGGGGCCTTAGAACACAGGATGTCAGAGCTGGGAGGACCCTTAGAACACAGGATGTCAGAGCTGGGAGGAATCCAAGAGCAGAGAATATTAGAACTGGGAATGGGGCTGGGGGGAGGGGCGGGACCAACCATCTAATTGCAAGCTCTCATTTTGCAGAGATGACTGAGGAGCAGAGAGCAGAAGAACCTGGGCCACAGAACCACCTCATGATGAAGCTGAAGCTAGGGCTTTGAGGCCCAGCCATCAGGTCTTTTGGCCCTTCCACTGCATGGTATTTTCCTTCTTCCTGCATTATGTTATCAATCACAATAATAATGTGCCCCCCCATGCCCTGCATGCCTCCCTCCCCTCTTCTTCACCTCCTGGCTTCCCTGGTCCCATTCACCTGCCAGCTAAAATCTTACCTTCCTCAAAACATTCTGTATTCCCCTTAACTTGATGCCTTCACTCGGGTGATAGTCTCCAGTTTATTCTGCATACAGCTTGTGTATAAACAGTCATTTGTGTGGCGTCTCTCCACTGCTTCTTGAGCACAGGGATGGTCTTTTGTGCCCTTAGGGCAATGCCTGGCTATAGTAGGCTCTTGATAAATTCTTCTTGACTAATGCCTTGGATGTTTAACAAGTAGATCCTCTGGTCTTCGAGAAGGCCAGAGTGTAACTGTCCAAAGGCAGTGGCCCTTTCTAGGTCCCCCTTAGAAGGCCACACTCTCCTCCCCACAGAGGGGCTGCCTCAGATCATTGCTGGGCTCCTCTTAGAAAGAAACCTTCTGAGTCTGGAACACATCCCTTCCTCTCAAAGTAAATCTCTCTCCTCTGAGGGTGGGGCTCATTTTTGCAAACAGTCAATGTATTTTGGATGTTGGAACTGGGGGATCCGGCTGGGGAATGCGGTTTGGAGAGAAAGACAAGGTGTGTTAATAAAGGAGTGAGAGCAGTTGATGGAGGCAGGGTGGCATAGGGGAGACCTGGGAATGGGGAGGGTTCCTACCCTTATGGCACTGGGACTGTCCTATGGTGGTGATTAAGGGTAATGTATAGTCTCAGAGAGAGACCACAGTAGAGAAGGGGAGTAACAGGGCAAGGTCAATCAACAGTCATTCATTAAGGGCACCTAAGAGTTAGATGATGCAGTGAATAGGACTTGGGGTGAAATTCAGTTTCAAATACTTACTAGCTGTATGACCCTGGGCAATCACTTAAACCCTATTTGCCTCAGTTCCTCATCTGTAAAATGGGTTCACATTGGAGAAGGAAATGGCAAACCACTCTAGTATCTTTGAGAAGATCACACAGACATGACCAAATAACTAACAACAACACACCAGGCACTGTGCTAAGGGGGAAGGATACACAAAGAAAGGCAAACACAAAAAACAAAACCCACAAACACAAAAAAAACAGGAAAAAAACAACAACAATACAACAAAACACCCACTGACCATGTCCTCAAGGAGCTTACATTCTGAGACGTTTGTCTAAATATGAAAATAACCAGGCGTATACGGGAGACGTGCCTGGTAGACGGAAGCTGAGAGGATAAGGTTCCTGCACCCCTGGGACCTAGCACAGGGTAAGCACTTAGTAAACGCCTTATGTATGCATCTGATCCTAAAGGCTTAACACATGGCTTAATAAAAATGTTTTGTCATGATTGAGATGTGACTGAAGCTCACAGTCAGTCCGAGAGCATGGGGTGGATTGGTTTCTGTCCCCAGCACTCCCCAGTAGAGAGCTATGAAGTACCACATCTGTGAAAGCAGCTTTGGTTTGTTTTTTTTTAACTCCTTGAGACTGAGGCAAGCTGGATTCGACGTTATCTCTCAGGGTGAAACTCTTGGGCTTCCCCCAGACCTATAAATCATCATTCATATCTCTCAATGACTCAGTGTGATTAATAAACAACCACACCTTGCATAGACTGAAAGAATTGTACATATGATTCTTTTTCAAATGTATGTTGATGCTATTATGATGAATAAAGTACAGATTCACTTAAAACCATCAAAAATTCATAGGAGCTTTTAAAAACTATTATCTATCTTAAAATCAACAGATATTAATAGGACAAATGGTGTGTAGGGGGGAGGTGTCCAAGAAATGCTTTGAAATTGAAAGAGGCTTTTATACCTTAAAATGTTGGGAACTGCCTCCTTGTCCAGCATTCTGATTTTTACAGGTGAAAAAACTGAGTCAGAGATTTGAAATCACCCCTGCTAGGTCCCAGAGCTAGCAAGCTACAGAGCTGGGATCTGAATCTGTATCTGCCTTCCAATGCCAGATTGTTCCCTTAGGCCTCTGAGTTACCTTTCCAGCCTTGTTTCCATTCCTTCTATATGTGAGTTCCTTGAGGGTAGAAAAAAACTAGTGGCTTTGGGGCTTTCATACTCACTTGGGTAGGGTCACAGAGCTTAACCTCACTTTGCTCACCATTTCCTCATCTGTAAAATGGGTCAGTGGTTCTTGTACTAACGATTTCTATTATGAGGTCATGCTTTGAAACATCAGAAAGGAGTCACAGGAGTTTGGTTCAAACTCAGTACCTACCATCTGTCTAACATCGGATAAGTTACTTCAACTCCCCCGGGAACTCAGTTTCCTTATCTGTAAAAAGAAAGTTTTAGATCAGATGGCCTTTGAGATCTCTTACAGTTCTTAAACATTTCTGGGCTATAGAAACAGGAGTTCTTTTGATCTTTGAATCCCCTACAAAGAGAAATGGTTCAAGGCAGAGGAGTCACTTAAATGTTATGGCAGGAACAATTAATCAGTTGGTCAATAAACATTTATTAAGCACCTTGACATCTCTAATAAGATTCTGTCTCAGGTAAAGTTTCTGCCCAATGTCTTTTTATGGTGGCAATATGTTAGTCTCATCTCCTTCCAACTCACTGGCTAAAGTCTGAATTATCTGGGACAATTACCAGCTGTGTGACCTTGGACAAGGAATATAACTTCTCTATGACTCAAGTTCTCTCATCTGCAAAGGGGAGGCTAATAAGACACGGAGGACTTACCTCCAAGGGTTGTCATGAGGATAAAGTAAAAGTATGTAGGTAAAATTACTTTATAGACCTTGAAGTGCCGTGTAAATACTGGTGATTACTGTTATATTATAGTATTACCACCACGTGGGCCTAACTGCAGAGTCCTGATGAAAATGGGGCGGGATGAACATAGGGGCCTGGGAAATGGGTCAACCCCAGCTCAGGCAGGGAAAATCTAGACAGGAAATGTGAACCCAGCCCACCGGCTCTGGCCCTCAAGCCTGAGAAACCATGCTAGAAAAGTAAAGAAATAAGGCCCAACTCAACCCAAAGGCCAACCCCACCCCAGCCCTCCGCCATGTTTCCTCGAATGCAGGCTGGTACAGGGTGGTGGGGACTTGCCGGGGTTAGGGCTCTGAGAATCTAAGTGGGGAGGGAGAGGGGGCGCTTGTGGGCAGGTGGGTGGCTGTTTGGGGGAGGAAATGGACGCTCCACCCACCCACCCCCATCCAAGCCCCTCTAAGAACTCTGGGAAGAACCACTTCAAAGGGTGCAGCTGACAAACAGCACCAGACCCACAACGCTCTCTTGTCACTCACTCACCAGGAGACAAAGAGACCTTTGTTCCCCATTGGTTTAGAGAAAAAATAATCACAAGCCTTAGAGCTGTGAAACTGGAAAGGGGACCAGAGTGTGAATGAATGGGAAGAAGCATAGACTTGGAGTCAGGAGGCCTGGGCTCCCATCTTGGCTATGATACTTGGGACGTCTGTGACCTTGGACAAGCCATGTCACCTCAGTTTTCTTATCCATAAAATGGGGAGAATAATACTTACCAATTCCTACCTCACAGGATCATTGAGAAACAAAGGCAAGAGATACCTATGATATTATCACTCTCTGAGGATAGTTGGTAGCACAGTGGATAGAGGGCTGGGCCTGGAATCAGGAAGACTGATCATTGTCATGAGTTCAAATCTGACCTCAGACACTTCCTAGCTGTGTGATCCTGGGAAAGCCCCTTAACCTTGTTTGCCTCAGTTTCCTCGACTGTAAAATGAGCTGGAGAAGGTAATGGCAAACTGCTCTAGGATCTCTACCAAGAAAACACCGAACAGGACTGAATAACAACAAAAACCCCTCTCTGATCATGGGATTGTAGGGTCTAGAGCTGGAGGCAACCTTGCCACTTATTTTGTCCAGCCCCCCATTTAACAGAGGAGGAAACTGAAGCCCAGGTACATTAAGTAATTTTCCTGATGTGAAGCCAGATCTCCTGATGCCAGAGTTAGAGCTCTTTCTACTGTTATAAAACCACTCAAGAGGTAATTGGACCCAGGCTCCCACCTCCAATCAGGATCACAGCTAAGCCACTTGGGCTACCAAGGAGAAGGAAGACTCTGGATTCTTCCATAGTCTTGGGCCACAAATTGGCATACTCTGACCCTCTCCGTGTCTAATGGGAATTCCTCTTGCTTATACCATGTTCTTTCCCATCATCTGTTTACTGGATCATACACTTAGAACGGAAAGAGACCTCACAGACCCTCTAGTTCAATGACTCTATTTTACAGATGGAGAACTCATATGGAGACATTCATTGGTTTGCCCAAAGTCACCCTGGAAGGATGTGGCAGAGGCAGAAATACAGGATTTGATCTTCTTCCCACTGTTTCCCAAGGAGATTCAACTTCCCCCTGCCTCCCCTAGGGAACAAAGGACACTGGATTTGGTGACAGTAGTGAGACTGGAGACTGGGCTTCCAGAATCCAGCTTGTCTAAACCTTTGCAAGCCCTGGCTTCTCTGGGCCCCGCTTTCTTATCTAGAAAATGGCCTTGATGATGTTTGGCCCCCTTAATGTCAATAGACCCCCTGGTATGAGAAAAGTGGAATCACAGGGACCTCAGAGGTTATCTAGTCCAATCTCTTCACTTTACAGACAAGGAAACTGAGGCCCAAAGAGGTTAAACTCATACATATAGGAATCAGAGGCAGGATTTGAACTCAGATCCTCTGGATTCCCAAGTCAGCATTTGTTCCACTGTAACAATTTCTATATTATAAATTACCAGAGAAATGGGAATCATTATATGACAGCAGAGGTGGCATCTTCTTCATGCCTTTGATCCCACAGGACCTAGCACAGATCTGGGCACACAGTAGGTGCTCAGGACACGTTTATTGACCAAGTAGTTGATCAGATGAATTCATCAAAGCTCAGGATAATTGCCTGTGAGATGGGTGGAATGAGTTTCTCTCCACTTAAACAGTTACCACTCTGGTTCTAGCCCTCTAAGCAACTGATTTAGTGATGGAGAAAATGAAGAAAAGGCTGATAATATATATTAACTTGGAAGTATGGCAAGTGTATATTTTTTCCTCTGGGGGCCAGTTGTTAACCATTTGCTCGAATGCCCCTGGGAAAATGCCCTCTATCGTAGATTTCTGGAAGGCTCCCCAAACCTCCACACAGGTTGGCTACAAGTAGCACATTTCTCTTATCCTTTAAGATGGGTCCTCCATGTCAGCCCCCAAATTACAGATAAAATGGGGTGTCTAGGTGGCACAGTGAATAGAGCACTGGCCCTGGAGTCAAGAGGACCTGAGTCTAAATCTGACCTCAGACGCTTAACACAAAACTAGCCATGTGACCTTGGGCAAGTCACTTAACCCCAATTTGCCTTGCCTCCCCCCCTCCAAAAAGCAAAAATAAATAAATAATAAATAAATAAATAAATAATTTTTAAAAATAATTTTAAAAAAGATGAATGAAAGAACTATGGATGGAAATTTCAAGGAGGCAGATTTCATGGTGCCATGGGAAGACCATCAAACATGGAGCTGGATGACCAGGATTCCAGTCTTAGCTCTGTTATATACTATCTTGGAGGGATTGTACCCCTCTAACCCTCGATCACCTTCTGCCAAATGAAGGGGTTAGACTGGAGGGTCTCTAAGGCTTCTTCTAGCTCTAGCACAAGGAAAGACTTCTTCAAAATCTGAGCTGTCCAAAAGGAACATGGCCAGCCTTATAAGACCTATCTAGACCACAGGGTTCTATAAGGAGAAAAGGGGGAGAAAGAGCTGAGGAAGCCAGGTGGGCCAGACTGGACAGTGAGGGCCCTGAATCCCAATTTGGCCTAATTTAACAGGTAATATCTTTTTTTTTTAATTTTGGTTCTGGACTTGTAATTTCATTTATGTAGGTAAGTCTTGATGTGGAAACTCCATTCTCTGATGCAGATGGTCAAGCCAAAAAACATTTATTAAGCACCTACTATGTACCAGGAACTGTGCTTAACACTGGGGATGCAAAGAAAAGTAAATGACGACCCCCTCAAGGAGCTCATAGTCTAATGGGGGAGACAACATGCAAAGGAAATATAAGACAAATTGGAAATAAACAAGAGAGAGAAGGGTCTAGCATTATGAGAAGTAATTTGCTTATAGCTTAGAGTCCTAGAAGTTGTGATTGGCCCTGACTCGTGTAGCCAGCATGTGCCAGAGAGGCCCCCGGAACATGGGCTTTCCCTATGCGGAGGTTGGCTCTCCATCTACTAGACCAGAGTTATTATCACGTGGTTGTATCATATTCAGCTAATGACAATAATATTAAATCTATAAGAACAATATCTAGCATTTATAGCACACTTTAAGGTTTGCAAAAGCATTTTTATATGTTATCTTAACTGATCTCCACAACAACCCTGGGAGGTAGGTGCTCTTGTTATCCCCATTTTACAGATGAGGAAACTGAGGCAGATAGAGGGTAAGTGACTTGACCAGGATCACTGAGATAGAAAGTATTTGATCAGGATTCTAATTCAGGTCTTCCTGATTCCAAGTCCAGGACCCTATCCAGTGCAACACCCGGTTGCCTCTATTAATTAACCATTATTGACCATTAACACTAATTTTTCAATTCTTTGAGAGAAGACTCTGACCCCTTCTGTCTGTGTATCCCCAGTGGTGAGAATAGCATCATCCTCAGAGTAAATACATCATAAGTAATTGTTGGATGAAGGGGTAAAAGTGATGGGAGGGCAGGGAGGAGAATTCTAGACTGTGGCTTTATGAAGGTGAAGAAACGCTCTTTTGATATAGAGGTAACTTAGTCTTAATGAGATGCCTGGGGTACTGAGGAGTGAAGTAGTTTGTTTAGGGTCACGAAGCCATAAGATCATAGACCTGAGGGCCTGTGAAGGAAACTGAGAGGCCACTTAGTCAGAGTCCCTCATTCTATAGAGGGGTGAGCCAAGGTGATTTGCCCAAGGTCACAACGGTTGCAAGTGTCAACGGTAGGATTTGAACTCAGGTCCTTTGATTCTGAAGTCCATGCTCTTTCTCCTGTATCATTACCCTACTGATGGTGAGTGTAGAAGAGAGACTTAAATTCAGGTCTAAGGGAATCTGAGTCTAGCCCTTTATTCACTTCTGAAAATCCTACATTTAAAAAATGTAGAATTGGAAAAGCGGGAAGGCCAATGCTTTAGTGAGAGTAAAGAGTACTGGGTGGACCCCTGGGATGGTGCTCTGGAGCCCACAGAACATCCAAAGGCCTAGCAGAGATCCTTGATGGAGGATTTGTTAGAGGACAGAGCTAAGGATGACCCAGGATCATTGTAGGAAGGATCCAGGCAGAGGAGATCACAGAGCCACTGAGTTCTTGAAGTATTGTTTCATTCCTGTGATCCTATGAATTCAGGTAATATTATTCAACCCTGTCCTGAAAGAAATCTTCCATGATTACTACTCCAGCACATGCCTCTTCATGGTGGGGACATGAGCCTCTATTCTCAAAGACCAAGATTGGTCTCAAAGACCAATGGAGTTCAGACTCTGCCAAGCTCTATCATCCTAGAGGATGTTGGGGATAGACTGTGTAAAACATAGTTGGGGGATAGACTGTCTGGACTCTGAGGTCCTTTCCAGGACTAGAACCGTAGAACTTAGAGGATCCAATGGTCCTGCTGTTTTAGGACCTGCCTTTAGGTATAGAAGAAGTAAGCACAGTAGGCTGGAAACTTAGTGACAAACTCTTTGGCCTTGTCAAACCCATGAACCAAAGAAAAACACAAAATGATCTCTCTCCCCTTGTGGCCCTTTTCTCCTGCAGTGATGGGGACAGATATCAGAAAGGGGACCAGAGAGTACAAAAGCATCACCTGGTTTTTAGGCCTTCCATCAACATTAATGTAAGAGCTGACTGTCTAAACACAAGATCTTTGCCCAATGACCCACTGAGTCAGGATGACAAAGGATCCATACCACATCAGAAAAGATATTTTCACCAGACGTGAAACCAGATGATAAAGAGAAGCTTCAGCTCAATGAAAGCAAGGCTCATAGCTTCTCCTCATAGAGATAAATCAAGGAATTGTTAAGAGTAGGTTTCTTTGTGTACCCAAAGGCTAGCAAAAATTATTCACCATTTCATGGGACTGTTGGCCATTTTGTCTTGGGGTCCTCTTGAAAGATGAAAAAACAAACAAACCAGAATCTCAATTTATGAGCTGTCTGCCACCATGGATGAAGGAGTACAGAAATCCTATGAACTTCACAAGGCTTTCAAACCAAGTCAACTAGTAGATGGTCTGATGGCATGTATATAACTGATTCAGAAATGACTACAGTCTTTTCCTGCTTATTAAGATACAGTCAATTTCATTGAGGGGGGATATTATTCTGTGCTTATCACGTTCAGTACTTTCTGGTTTTCATCTGGAACAAATGTATCCACAATATACAGGCAGGAGGCTTCTGAGCAGTCTTAAAGAGTGGCCTTCATTATTTTTTATCATCTTCTCCTATGCTGTTCAAATTAGTCTCTAATTCAATTAAATTCAACAGGCACTTACTACATATGTCCGACACTGCGCTAGGTCTTGGGTCTACACTGGCAAAATCAAAACAGCCCTTACCAAGTGCTTGACTTGTTGGGTTTGTTTGGGTTTTTTTGTAAATACTTCTTTTATTAAAAGCTTAATCATTATCAACAAACAAAAGCATTTCAATACACAAAGAACATGATGACCACAATAGGAATAGAAAGTCCTCTGAACTCTGATCACAGCAATGAACAATGTTGATTTCAAAAGACTAGCTCCCAACTCCTGGCAGAGAGGTGGCCAGCTAGCGACACTGACTGAGATGTGTGTTCTGGGCTGAATTGTTCTGCTGGACTGTACTTGTCCATGGCCATGTTGCCTCCTCCAATCTAATGGAAAGTCCTTGATGGTCTCATTTTTGTCTGCCTGGCTCTGGGTTTGGTGCCCTGCTAACTTAAGGGGGTGCATGACAAACGCTAGCTGACTGTTAGATTGATGAGATCCCTGTTCAACTGAGATATTGAAGAACATTTGGAAGGAGCTTTAGAACCCATCAAATCCAATCAGCAAGTTTACAAATGAGGAAGCTCAGACTCCAAGATGTTCCACTGCCTAAGATCCCATGCGGAATAAAGCTGGGATCTGTACCAAGTCAAGTCAAATGAGGCCAACAATCGTTTATTAAGTGCCTGCTTTGACCCAGGCATTGTTCAAAGTGCTAGAGATCCAAAAAAGGTCAGAGACAAGCCCTGCCCTCAAGGAGTTTACAGTCTAATGACCCAGGTCTTTTGATTCCAAGGTGATAGCTCCCTTGGCTATAGTGCTTTACAATTCATAAAGCATCTCATTCATAATGCCCCTTGATGCTCTTAGAGCAAGCATTACTCCATATTACAGAGGAGGAAATTGAGGCTAAAGACGCCAATCGATTTGCCCAGGGCCACATAGGTAATGAGTGTCAGAGCCAACTTTAGCTACAGTCCACTTAAGATCATTCACTATCCCAGTCTACCTGCCAGTGTGTGTCAGAGGTGACTTGAATGTGGGTCTTAGTGAATCTGAGTCTAATCCTTTATCTACTTATACCTTCTGAAAGGTATGGTAACTTTCTTTTTCTGAAAGGTATGATAAAAGGCTGTGATAACTCAATGTGATCTGATCCCCCATTGCCATGACTGATTATGAATGAAAAGGAGAACTGGACATGAATGCTGAGTCTGGGGATCATGTGACCCCAGTCTCATCCAACCAGATTGCTTGTGCTGAAATTCTGCCTCTGAAACTTTCTGCGGCTGTGACCCTGAGCAAGTCACCTAACATCCATTGGTCTCAGTTACCTTCTCGGTAAAATGGGGCGGGGTGGGGGGGGTTTGAGCTGGATAGTCTTTGAGGCCCTTTTGAGTGCTGATCTGTGACCTTACGAACCCTGAAGTAGTGAAGTCGCTGTCTCTTCCCAGAAATCTCCCAAACCCCAGAAAGTCCGAGGAACCAGCAAGAACCGCTCCATCCTTGTACTACTGGGAGGAATTAAGGTTTGGCTCATCTCTAACCCAGAAGTTTCTCTCAATGTCTTGGGGGAGTTGGGGCTGCTGTATACAAGTGAGTTGAGCTAAACTGCATACAAAGAGTGGGGGTGGAGGGGACTGAAACCCCTGGGGGCCCAGCTCCTGAGATCACAGAGGTTGCTTGCAAAGGAGAAGGCTCAGTCCCCCCTTTCCCTTCCCTCAACTACCTCTCCTCCCCCCCCCAACCTCAGCCCCCAGGCCCCTCCACAGTACTGTGGTTTGCATGCAAAGGAAACAACAGCCCAGAGAGCCGAAGGCAAGGCCTGCAGGAGAGGGTTGGGGGTGGAAAGTTACCAGCTGTGTGGAGGTCTTTGAAGCCCAAATTGTTTTTACCACAGCTATTTGCAGCCAACACCACTCCCTGGTCCACCACCACTACCCCCCCAACTCCCAGAAATGGGGTCAGATTCTGAGGCTGTGTACAACAGAATGCATTATCCATGTTCTCTCGGAATACCAATTGACCCAAGCCAAAGTAACCCAATCTAAACCAAACCAATGTAACCCAGCTCAATTCAATTTAACCCAACCTAATGTAACTCAACCTAAGTCAACACAATACAACCTAACCTAATGTCACCCTGCTATAACCTAACACCCCTTGTGACTAACCTATTACATATAAATTTACCCCAATACAATACAACCTAACCTAACTTAACCCAGTACAACTTCATGGGGTCAATCATGGCAATTTTCATTCATAGTTGACCCATCCTAATCCTACTCAACCCAACCCAAATCAACACAATCAAACATAAGATAACCCTAAATGGATACAATACAACCTGATATATTCTAACATGATAGAACCTGACCTAATTCAACTTAACCAGCATAGTATCTGGTGTTTAATAAATGTTCATTGACTGAATGGTCCAACCTAACTTCAGAGAGTCAAAACCTGAGTAGTGGAGTCCAACTCAAATAGAAAAGAGGGCCACTAAACCAAGCATAAGGATTCCCATATTGACATAAAAAACCACATATTAACATTATCTATAGCTTATTATATTTTTATTTGTTTTGTTAAATATTCCCCAACTACATTTTAATCAGGTCCAGAGGGACACTTAGGAGCAGATCCTGTAGTGTATAGCTAAGGTATTTGTTCATATTTTTTCAGGCCATCCATTGACCCATGAAATCTAATCTAAGTTAACTGAAATAAATCTACCCCAACTCAAACCAACCCTCTGGAACACAAGTCAAATCAGTTCAATCATAATCTAAATCAACCATCTAATCTAACCCAATTCAATAGAGCGCAAATAAACCCAACTCAACCCAAATATAACCAATGCTCCCCAATCTAAACCCCCTCAATATAACACAATTTAAGCCAACTCAGATCATCTCAATTCAACCCAACCCAATCCAATATTTTAAAATCTTCTATTGGTGTATTTTGTTTTGATAGTAGTTTTTTCTTTTACTAATATACACTCCACTACGGAATCATCCCTTATAACAAAGAAAAAGAATTCAGCAAAACCAACCCAAAAAGCAGCATAAATTTACAAGAATGTGCAGTATTCTTATATGCAGTATACCCCCACAGTCCTATTGAAGCTATCAGTTCTGCCATAAAAGTTGGCCTGACCATACTTTCAGCTCAACACTAAGCTTATAGTTTAATACTTTTATCTGAGTACAAAAAGCAGTCATTTCTTCTATCTGTGCAAAAGTCAGTCAGTCATTCAGCATTAAGTGCCTGCTATGTAGCAGATGCTGTGCTAAGTGATAGGGAGAGAAAGAAAGGCAAAAGACAGTCTTTGTCCTCTAGGAGTTCACTGTCTAAAGGAAGAGACAATAGCCATAGAAAATGAGCTGTAGACAGGGCTAGAATCAGGAAGACAATTTTAAATCTGACCTCAGACACTCACTAGCTGTGTGACCCTGGGCAAGTCACTTCACCCTGTTTGCCTCAGTTTCCTCATCTGTAAAATGAGCTAGAGGAGGACATGGCAAACCATTCCAATATCTCTGCCAAGAAAACTCCAAATAGGGTCAGGAAGAGTTGGACATGACTGAACAACAACAACATAGATGGGATATGTTAGAGGTCACCAACAGAGTGACTACAGTGGCATTGCTAGGGATTGGGAAAGGCTTCTTCCAGAGTTTTTTAGCTGGGACTTTGAAAGAGACTAGAGAGGTTAGGAGGAGAAGAAGAGGAGGAAGTGAGTTTCAGGCAAGGGAGACAGCCAGTGAAAATGCCTGGAGACTAAGGAACATTAAACATAAATATATTATTATATAATATAGAATATATGTCATTTAACATTATATTAATATAATAGATGGAAATATAAATATTATATATTAAATATGTGACAACACAGCAAACAGAAATTATCAATATTAAATAAAACTAATAGCAGGATAATGACTTAGCCTATTTCTGATGTCACAGGGGTTGGTCTCAAATGGGAATCAGGAAGATCTGAGTTTAAATCCAGCCTCAAACACTTGCTATCTGTGTGACCCTGGACAAGTCTCTTTCTTTCTTTCTTTGTGCTTTTTGGAGGGCAATTGGGGTTAAGTAACTTGCCCAAGGTCACACGGCTAGGTTTTTGTTTGTGTGTGCGTTAAGTGTCTGAGGTCGGATCTGAACTCAGGTCCTTCTGACTCTAGGGCCGATGCTCTACTCACTGCGCCACCTAGCCAACCCCTGACAAGTCTCTTTCTTAGCCTCAGTTTCCTCAGCTATCCAATGGGGATAATAATAACACCTACCTCACAGAGTTGTTGGAGGGTCATATGAGATCACATCAGTAAAGTGCTTTGCAAACCTTACAGCACTGGGTAAATGCTATCTATCATTATTGTATAAGAAGGAGAAGGCAGTAAAGATAACGGTCCATAGTTCTATAGCATGTAAAGGTTTGCAAAGAACTTCCCCAGTGGCTGTAGGATATAGATGTCTTCATGGACAAGGAAATCAAGGCTGAGAGAAGAGCTCCTTAACTCCAAGCACAGCCCACAGCCATCTTTGTGATATACTATGTTCTTTGCTCTAAGTTTCCTTCTAGCTCAAACATTCTGTTGTTCTAAAATCTCTCTCTGCTCTGACATTCTAGGTTCCGAGTTCCCTCCTAGAACTAATAGTCTATAATGTGGTGATTGACTTCTGATCATAATAGAAAGGTAGGGTGTCCATAGACCCCAAAATATTCATAGCAGCATTTTTCGTGATAAGCTAAGAATTGAAAGTAAAATGGATGTCCATTGATGGGAATGGCTAAACATGCTGTAAGAAATAATGTGTGTGATGTATGCAGAGAAACATGGGAAGATCTAGATGAACCGATGCAGAATGGAGTGAGAAGAACCAAGAAAGCAACATAAATACACAGTAACTACAGCAATGCAAGTGGAAAGAACAATGATATACCAAAATATCAAAAAATAAATGTTACAAAATTATAAAAATCAAGTAGGATTAGAAGGAAGAAAGAAGACAGCTCTGATTACCCCTTCATGGAAGTGGGATGTCCACAGGTGTCACACACGGCACATGTTTTCCAGGCTTTTTCAATGTATCAATCAGTTGTGCTGATTCTCTTTTTCCTCTCTAAAAAATATTATTTATCATAAGGAATGACTCACAGGGGAGTGAGGGTAAGGGATATATGGGATACTGTGGTGATGTAAGAAACAAAATATCAATAAAAACTTATTTAAAAGAAAAAAGAAAGGTAGGGTCTCTAGGTAAGTGACCCTGGCCCAGGGACCCACCCCACAGCCTCAACCTGGCTGCTTCATTTCCGAAACTTGGGTCTGGCCATTTCCCGGCTCTTTTGTCTCCTTTCCATCTGTTGGGTCAGCCAGTATTGATCTCCAATTGGGAAGAAAACAGCTGCTCTTGCCACTCCACCACAACCGCCCCCCCCCCCCCACACACACACACACATCAATCTATAAAGCTTGCCCTTTCATCCTGATTTGCCAGTTCTGCCCTTAAGCCCCTCCTCAATCAGTCAGGGGGTGGGGGCAATACATGTGCATGGATTTATCGAGCCCCAGACTTGGGGATCTCATTCACTTTTAGTTGTCTACCCCAAGTCCATTAAGAGGTTTCTCAGCTGAGACCCATTGTAAATATTATCAGCTCCTAGACCAGGAGGGAGGCTCTGGGCTCAAAGAGAATCAGCAGTGGTGGCGGCAGCGGCAGCAGCAGCAGCAGCAGCAGCAGCAGCAGCAACAGCAGCAGCAGCATGCCTAAGCACCTTCCAACTGCAGGAGAATCAATGGCAGCTCCAGAAACTTAGGCCAGCCTAGTTAACTTAGAAAAGCTGTAGAGTTAAGAAAGAACTGTGCCCTCAGCCTAGGATTAAAAAAAAAGTTCTGGGTGAGTTTTTAGTTCAATAGATTAGCTTGATTGTCAGAAGGCAGCAGAATTGAGTGGGTAGAAAAAAACCCTGGGCTTGGGAGTGAGGAACCAAGGTTCTAGTCCTGGTTCTTCTCTTTGCTTCTGGTGAAACCTTTACCAAATCTTTTCCTCTCTCAGAGCTTCAGTTCCCAAACTGCAAAAAGAAAATTGGTCTAAGGTGATGTCTCAGATTCCTTCTGGCACTACAATTCTCTGTTCCAAGGGCCCTCCCACTTCTGACATGCTATGTTCTAAGGGCCCTCCTAGCCCTGATATTCTCTGTTCTAAGGGCCCTCCCAGCTCTGACATCCTGGATTCTAAGAACCCTCCCAGCCCTGACATTCTATGTTCTAACATCCTTGCAACAACTATTCTGTGCCTCATCTTGCCCTTCTGATACATAAAGCTCCCTCCCCATGTAGGGGTATCTTGAGAACCAGTGAGCACTTGGAAGGAATTAAAGTATCAATATTTTTTACAATCCCTAAATACCAATTTTATCCTCCATGGGACCTACAAAGAAAGATTGTTGTAGCCTACTCACTTACCATGGTGTTCTCTACCCCAAATCCCTGTCAATATTATCTACTTACACCCAACTGGAAAATCATCCTCCAAGGAATCTCTCCCATTTGACATCGTGTACTCAAACACACACATATGTGCACACACACACACGCATTATCACACACAAACATACAACACTCATAGCACATGTACACAGAGGGCATTGACAGCAGCAGCATTGGTTTGACTATAAAGGATTAGACACCGAAATCGGGTTGAGCAGGAGAGTTTGGCAATATAGTCAAGGGGGTAATGTCCAGGAAGGTCAGGGCAATCAGGGAAAAGCAAGAAGTCTCCAGATATCTCTTGCTCTCACTCACTATTGGAGATAGGGAAGCCTCAGAACCACACTCTCAGACATGAGTCTAGATCAAATTTTCTTAATCTGGGATCTGTGAATGATAGATAGATAGATAGATAGATAGATAGATAGATAGATAGACGAACAGATGGATAGATAGACACATGTATATAAATGTACACACATACATACATATTCATATTCAGATAATTGTATTTCAACATAATTTAATTCCTTGGTAAGCCTATATATTTTATTTTGTACACTTACAAACATTATTCTGAGAAGACCACTGACTTCATGAGGCTGACACAGATGGGGAGGGGGACGTCTGTTACAAAAAAAGCCAAGAACTCCTGGCTGTAAACAGACTCATCTACCGTTCTCTGTGTTCACCCACCCCCTATCTCTCTCTTGCTACCCACAGTCAGTTACAGATCAGTGGGCTCCATCAGGGTCCTCTGTTCCCCTAGAAAGAAAAGAGGCAAAATGTTTTTCCCTGGTATCATTAATACCATTGGCATCAAAGTCAACTGATAATAATGAATCAGCACTGTAGAGACAGGGTAAGCTTGAAAAGTCAACACCCCCCCCCCCAGCCCAAAAGTCCTTGAAAACATAAAGCATCCTTAGCTACTGTTTTCATGCTCCTTGGAATCCATTTGGATCCCATTAAATCTCTATATTTCACGGACCCTGATCTGTTCTCAGCATGTAAAGTCCTCACTATGAAGTTTTCTTTATTTGTTATGGTATTTTTCACCTGATGGTTTTTTTTTTTTAAGCTTTTTTTTGGAGGGCAATCGGGGTTAAGTAACTTGCCCAAGGTCACACGGCTAGGTTTTTGTTTGTGTGTGTGTTAAGTGTCTGAGGCCAGCTCCGAACTCAGGTCCTTCTGACTCCAGGGCCGACACTCTACTCACTGTGCCACCTAGCCGCCCCACACCTGATGTTTTTATCAGTGACCTAGATGAGCACATTTGGCATGTAGCTGGAAGGAACAGTAGCATAGATAGCACTATAGAGTAGAAGGAATTGGAGAGGCCTTCCCATCCAACCTCCTCATTTTATAGATGGGGAAACTGAGGATCAAAGAGGCTTAGTGACTTGATGAAGGTCACACATAATGTCAGAGGCAGGATTTGAAACAGAACTAGGTGTCCCTAATTGCAGGCCCACCATTCTATCTAAAATGTTATTCTGCCCCTGTAGAGAAGCTAACACACACTGGATACCAAAGGCTAAGAAGAGGGGCTAAATCATATATATATACAGATACAGATATAGATATGTATATAGATGGATACAGATATAGATATAGATACAGATACAGATATAGATATATAGATACAGATATAGATAGATATAGATATGGGTATGGGTATATATATGCATATCTCACATACATACATTCACATTTTTAGAAATTTTGAGTTCCAAATTCCCTCCCTTCCTTCTCCCTTTCTTGAGAAGGCAAGCAATTTAACATGGGTTATATATTGTAGTCATGCAAAACATTTCCATATTAGCCATGTCGCAAAAGAAAATGCAAACAAAACCAAAACAAACCAAGAATAATAAAGACAGCAAAAAAAAAAAAAGTATGCTTCAATCTGCATTCAAACTCCATCAGTTTTTTCTCTGGAGGTGGATAGTATTTTTCATCAGAAGCCCTTTAGAATTGTCTTGGATCATTGTATGACTAAGAATAGCAAAGTCATTCACTGTAGATCATCACACAATGTTGCTGTTACTGTGTACAATGTTCTGGTTCTGCTCACTTAGCATCAGTTCATGTAAATCTTCCCAGGTTTTTCTGAAACTATCCCACTCATCATTTCTTATAGCACAATAGTATTCCATCACAATCATATACCACAACTTGTCTAGCCACTTCCCAATTGATGGGTTTCCCCTTAATTTGCCATTCAATTTTAACAAGATGAAGCACCCTATCATTTTGTATTGAGTGTGCAACAGTTTCTGTATGATACTTCAGGCTGGTGAATGAGAAAAAGACATCTAGGTCACCTGATTTATCTCCATTAAACTTATGGGGCCACATTGAAACTGTCATGTCTGCCTCCAGCCTTCATACTTTGAATGATCTTGAGACCTGAATTACAAATGCAATCTTTTCAATCACTGAGCAGCAACTGATGAAATTTTTACCAAGTTCAAAAGTTGATTAGAGCAACTTATAGCACACAAGGCAGTGGTTAGTTTGAATTTTAATAAGAAGGATACCAGTATTTTTAAAATATAAATAATTTTCCTTCCAAATAATTTTTTTAATTTATACCATTTAGACTTCTTGAGTTATTAATGCTTAAAAACTGCACTCTGACTTTTGGGACATCTTATATATTTGTCTATGGTTTTCTAAATACATTTCCCACTGTAAGAGGCAAGCTGTTTGGAGGCAGGGACAGTTTCTTTTTTGCCCTTGTCTTCCCAAATAATCGGTATTTTTAAAACACAATTTAAAGTATGACAGGCATTGTGCTAAGCTCTGGGGATACAAAGAAAGACAAAAGACAGTCCCCACTCTTGAGAAGCTCACAGTCCAAGGGGGAGACAATTATGCACACAACTACGTACAGACAGAATGTATCCTGGATAAATGGGGCGGGGGGGGGAGGGGGGGTGGTAATCAGCAGCGGGAAGGCACTTAAGATCCAGGTGCGATTGGGAAAGGTTTCTTGCAGAAAGTGGAGTTTTAATTGAACCTTGAAGGAGTCCAGGGAAGCCAGGAGGTGGAGCTGAGGAGGGAGTGGATTCCAGCTGTGGGAGACAGGCAGTGAAAATGCCCAGGGTTGGGAGAGAATGTGGTTCATTCAAGGAGCAGCAAGGAGGCCAATGTCACAAGTCTGGGATGGGGGGCAGTGAAAAAGTAGGAGGAGACCAGGTTTCCAAGGGCTTTATATGCCAGGATTTTATATTTAATCCTGGAGGTAACAGGGAGCCACAGGAGTTTTACTGAAGGAGGGAGACAGAGTCATACCTGAAACTTAAGAAGATCAAATTGATAGCTGAGTGGAGTATGGGCTGAAATGGGGAAAGGAGCCTCTGAGAAAAGAGCCAGATGAGCTCTCAAGCCCTCAGCTATTTTCAAACCATTAGGTCTTTATGTCTAAGCAGCTACTAATTAATTAAGCCTTTTTCCTTACCCATAGCATAGTAGAAAGAGTTTGGGACTTGGACTAAAGAGGTTCTGCTTACCTAGGGGTAAGTCATTGCCCTCAGGGCTACTATCTACAAATATAGGCACTGGACTAGATGATCACTAAGACCCTACCAGCTCTGACATCCTGTGTTCTAAGGACCCTCCCAGCTCTGATATCTTGTGTTCTAAGGGCCCTCCCAGCTCTGACATCCTGTGTTCTAAGGGCCCTCCCAGCTCTGACATCCTGTGTTCTAAGGTTTCTTTTAGTTCTGACACTGTATGTTCAAGGTCTTTTCTATAATTAGTTATCTACAATCCTCTTCAGCCCATCCTATGACTTAATGTTCCATGTTCTAAGGCATTTTTTAGCCTTGCAATTCTCTACTCTAAAGTCTCTCTAAAGTCTCTTTTATCTTTGATATTTTATATTATTTCGCCTCTCCCTACTCTGTGGCATGTAATCCAGGGCAGGGTAATAGCCTTTTAGGGTTCTGACAGTCCCCTTCAGGACCTAGCTCAAAGTTCAGCCTTCATCAAGAACTCCACCTGCTTGTCAATGTGATTTACAGTTATGAACTAGCCTCCAAAAGATCTTTACCCAGGAGAATCTAGGGAAGATAGTGCCAATTCTGTTCCTGAACAGAATTCCTGTCAGAATAGGAAGGAGGGAGGGAGAGAGACAGAGACAGAGAGAGACAGAAACAGAGAGACAGAGAGAGACAGAGACAGAGAGAGACAGAGAGAGAGAGAGAGAGAGAGAGAGAGAGGGAGGGAGGGAGGGAGGGAGAGAGAGAAGGAAAAAGAGAGACAAAGAGAGGGGGGCAGCTGAAGACATGGGGGAGGGTTGATGGCGGGGGCGGTGTCTGGTCCTGGTCCTTGGGCCTTCAGGACAACAACCCAACCAGTGTTTTGCTTACAAACCCCATTTGCCGTTTGACACAGGAAATTCATCTGGGCCTTTCACGTCCTGTTCTCAAGAAGATGAAAAAAACAAACCAATCAAGCCTGTTAAGTGACTTGGACCCTGAAATACTGCCTAGAAAGAGGAGGGGAGGGAGGGGAATTAAGGGTAAGGGAGAAAAGGAAAGGAGAGGAGAGGAGGGAAGGAAGAGGAAAGGAGAGGAAGGGAGGGGAGAGGAGAGGGGAGGGGAGAGACGAGAGAAGAGAGAACACACAGAGAAACAGAGACAGTAATAGACAGAGGGGCAGAGATGCAATGAGTCTGAGAACCAGTGATCACCAAACCAGAGCCACTGGGACCCAGGAGGTGGCCTGACCCAGCCCTGGTGAGGCTGCCAACCCCTCCTGCCCCAAAGTTTGTCTCCTTATCTAAGGCTGGGACCACGGTGCTCTAACCAAATTTTTAACCCCCGGAGAAGTGGGGTTCAATCCCACATCCCACAAGCCACAGAGCAGGCACAAGAACCCTTCCCAGGTTTTCCTGAGATGTGTCTGTAATCATTTAGTTCATAGCCCTTATTAAGCATGTATCAGGCACCAATGTTCCTACAATCTGTGGCGTCAGTGCCTGAGTACCCCTCCACTGCCTGGGTTCTTTGAGATGCCCCTCCCCCCTTGGGGGACTGAAGAAGTTTGGAGGAACTGGAGCCAATTCCAAAGAAGTGAGACTAGATACTGGTTCCCTTGTCCCTTGGTACTGAAGGAACATAATAGGTCACATACAGAGAAAAGGTGTCCTTGGGACCCATGGAGGTCAAAACTGTTACCAGTAGTCCTATTTTGCAGCTGAAGGGACGAGTTACTGGGAAGCTGATGCATTGGCCTAGGTGTCTGGAAAAGGTCAAACTTTACAATCATGTTGAAAGATCAAGATCGGGGGTGAAGAGTGGGATGTAACCTCACGGGATTAAAGGTGGAAAGGGCCTGGGGCCAGCAATTCCCCAGAAATTCCCACCAGCACCTCCAGTCCTTCACACAGGGTCCTCTAGTGGGAGGATCTGAGGCCACTATTTGAGGATGTCATTTCACACAGAGTCAGGAGGAGCACAAAATGGGAGGGGGGAAAAGGGACAGTATGAGACATCCCATCTCCAGTTTCCATGATTTTATAACCTGTCTCCTATGCCTGAAATTCTCCTCTTCCTCATCAATATTTCTTGGAACCCCAGCTCCCTTCAAGGTTCAACCCAAGGGCCACTTCCCCTTTCCTGATCCTCCCAAGTCTTTCACCCCCTTCCCACTCACACCCAGGAAATTATATTTACTTCTGTAAGGGTAGGAGGTCATCCAGAAGACGAACAATGTGTGAAGAAGGCCTGGGTATCTCTACTGAATCAATCAACCACCAACCTCATTTAAAGTAAATAAGGTGAGGGAACCCCTATTGAATCTATCTTACAGTAATTTGAACATTCCTTAGCATTGTCCTTCTTTAGGACTGGGACATGAACTGCTATTTTCCAAGGAATATGAATATAAGAAAATATATTCTCTATCCTTAAGGAACTTACATTCTATTGGGGAGAGGGCAATCCATAGCGGGGAGCTAGAAAGCTGAGACAGCGGGATACAGACATGGTGGTGTGGCTTAGAAATGGTGGATGGGAAGAGATGTGGAAGCCTGGTTCCAGGTAAGATAACGCAAAAGCTCACCTATCAAAATGCAGAGTGCTCTTATACTAAGCAAAGGAGAAAACAAGGTCTACTAAAGGAGAAATTTTTGAAAATCAATGTGAAGGGGAGTGGGAAATTGGGAATATGCTATATTTATGTGTACATATTTCTCCTCCAATACAATGAAAGCTCCTTAAGAGATGGCATGCTGTTGCTTTTGTCTTTATATCTGACACCTTAAGTACTTAACAAATGTTTATTTAATTGGGGTACAGATGAAGATGGAGGCAGTTAAGTGGTATAATGGATAGAGTGCCAAGCCTGGAGTTAGGAAGATGCTTCTTCATGAGTGCAAATCTGGTCTCAGACACTAGCTATGTGACCCTGGGCAAGTCACTTCACCCTATTTGCCTCAGTTTCCTCATCTATAAAAACAAGCTGGAGAAGGAAATGGCAAACCATTCCAGTATCTTTGCCAAGAATATCCCAGATGGGGTCACAAAAAGTAGACACAACTGAATAACAACAACAAAAGTGGGAGAATGGCATGTGTTTACTTCTTAGCAGAATATACTAGGGTTGGCAGTGTTCAGAAAGGAGGGTATGGTTTGGGCTGATAGGGTGTGGAGAAGTCAGTGCCCACCTGGAGTGCCTGCTCAGGACTGAGGCATGGGCACAGCATTGGCAGAAGCTGCTTAGGGTGGAAGAGAGACCTGCTTAGGGTTATGGATGTGTTCAGAGCTGAAAAGTCCTGTTCAGGACCCAGGACACAGAGAGCACTGGTGAATACAGGCAATGTGTGCTGAACATGTTTGGAGCTGGAGGCCTGGGCAGGATTAAGAAAACTACTACTACTACTACTACTACTACTACTACTACTACTACTACTACTACTGTTACCATTACTACTAATAATAATAATGGTAATAGCTTCCATTTAAATTGTGGTTTAAGGTTTGTAAATCACTTTTCCTCCATTTTTCTCACCGGATCCTCACAAAACCCTGTGGGGTAGGTACTTTTATTATTATTCCCATTTTCACACTGGGAAACTGAGGCTCAGAGACTTGCCCAGAGTCACACAGCTAGTAAGTGCCTGAGGCAATATACAAATCTGAGCATTCTCCTCACAGTATAATTCTGCCTCTTAGTAGATGAGGCTATAGGATCATTGACTCAGAGCTGGGGTATTTGACCCTGCTGACCACCCTCTCCTCCTGGAGACTCTAGGTTTCCATTACCATTCTCCCACCTGTCTCTCCTTCCCTGAGTTGTCATCCATACTGGGCCGCCTAACTGTGGGATTCATTCCCCAAGGCTCTGTCCTGAGTCCTTTTCTCCTTCTCTCTGTCCTGGAGCCCTGATCAGCTCCCATGGATTCATTTTCCAATCACTTGCCTGTCTTAGGGATTCTCCCACCTCACCATCTCTCAAGTTCACCCCTTTGTCTCCCCTTACCCAGCCATTCCCCTAAGGGTGGGGGGAGCATTCCAAAGACTCCCTGGCTCCCATGGCCTTCTGACTGTGCAGGAGATCCCCTGGGACAGTCCCTTTCTCATCTTCCTGGGAAATGCCTGGTACTGCCAGGGTTGGATTAACATCCAACAGCAGAAAGTGACAGCTGCCCCAGGGCTGCCAGGTATGAGGGGCTCCATTCTGCATCTCCAAAAATCCCCATTAACAGAACAAAAAAAATGTTTCATCCTCAATTTTAAAGGGATGAAACTGATCTTACCTTGGAGTATTTGCAAACATTGGAAGGGTCCTCTTCTGTCCTTGTTGCTGTAGGGTCCCACCTGTGACTTTGGGGGGTCTGCGATCCTGGACTAGGGATTTCTAGGGAAATCTTCTCTATGGGAAACTGAAGTGTCTGTTAGTGACCACTACAGAGATGAGGACATTGCTCTCATCGAGCATTTAGTAAGCACCTACTATATACTGGAGGGGGAGGGCTATGGGGATAATGCAATAGTCCCCTACCCTGGAAGAGTTTACATTCTACTTGTTGGAGAAAATCCTGGGAATAAATGGATAAATAGTGCTGGATTGATAGTCAGGGGGTTTAAGAATAAAATATTTTCTAGTTTTGTGACCTTACACAAGTCACTTGATCTCTGTGAACCTCAGGAAGCCATCTGTGAACTACATATATGATCATGTCTATGATCCTATTTTTGTGTGAGTGTGTGTGGGGGGGTATGAACAACTGGGGGATTCAGAAAAGGTCTCATGGGGAAGGTGGACCTTGATTTGAGTCTTAAAGAAAGCTAAGGGTTTTCAGGGCAGAGGCAAGAAGGGAGATCTTTCTAGGCATGAGACATAGCTTGAGCAAAGGTTTCAGGTAGGAGATGGAAGGTCTCAAAGGGGAATGAGCTCAATGGTTTCTCAAACACTTGCTCCAGCCTACTGGGTGATGGATGCAGTCCTTTCTTTCCAGGGGAGTTCTCTGAGGTTTTAGTGGAGTAGAGGAGAGGCCCTTATTTCTCATGGGATCATATACTTAAGAGTTAGGAGGAACCTCAGAGGTCATCTAGTTTGACCTTTCTGAAAGAAACCAAGGTCTCCAAAGAGACAGAGATCAAAAGGGAATATATTCTGCAGCAGTGATGGTACAGCAATGAGAGAGACAGATATGAGGGGGGAGATAGAGAGATGGAGACAGACAGATAGATAGATAGATAGATAGATAGATAGATAGATAGATAGATAGATAGATAGACAGATATAGATAGATGATAGAGAAATAGATGGATGATAGATGAATGGATGTATAGGTAGATAGCTCAATAGTTAAATAGATGGATGGACAAATAGATGGATAGATGGGTGGGTGGATGGATGGATAGCTCAAAAGTTAGATAGATGGATGGATAAATAGATGACTAGATAGATAAACAGGCAAACAGATGGATGAACAGACAGATGGACAGATAGGTAGATGGATGGATGAATATAGATAGATAGATAGATAGATAGATAGATAGATAGATAGATAGATAGATAGACAGATGATAGATAGATGATTATAGATAGATTATAGAAAATCTCTCACCCATCTATATATTTAGATCTATCTTTCCCAATCTCTGAACGCTACTCCCTCTATGAAATTCTGTGACTGTGATTTCAGAGCTGAAATCACAAAACCACAGAATCTGGTGTTTGGAATGGAGTTCACTTCAACAGAATGTCATAGCTGGAGGGTACATTAGACCAAGGACTTGGGATGAGGACTGGCCCTTTGGTTTATTTCACTGCTATGGGGAACACCCAGATTAGGAAACTCCCACTAAGAGTCCCAGTTCACACCTTCCCTGAAACTTGGAGAGTTGCCAGAGCATGGAAGTGTTAGGGGTCTGGCGCAGGGTCACATAGCAAATGTGAGAGAGTGGATTGGAAGGCAGGTCTCTGTGCTCTGTGCTCCCCAGCTTGCTCCCCACCTTACTATGAGAGCAGAAAATGTAAGAACTGGAAGAGGTCTGACCCCTCTATTTACAGATGAGGATAAAGAAGCCCTGAAGGAGGGGAAACCCACGATTGTATTGAAGGTAGCAGCACAGCTTTTTCCCCCATTGCGGAAAAATTAATCCAAACACAGTTTCTTTCTGGGATGGGTATAAGGCAGCTCAGAGGCAGGTCCAGTTTGCAGTGGACAGAGTGTTAGACTTTGCATCAGGAACACCTAAGTTCAAATCCTATCTCAAAAACTGTGTGACCTTGGGAATTACTTTCCTTCTCTGATCTTAGGCTACTCCCATAGAAAATTAGGTGGTCAGACTGGATGATGTCTAAAGTCCCTTTCTACTGTGACATTCTATGGGATCTCCATTTCAAAAAAGTCAAACTATGTGGTCCCCTGGACACAATTTCACTCAAAAGTGCCTACCCTTCGGCCACCTGCTCTTCCTTTCTTCCTCCTCTGGCACAAGAACATTATGGGGGGGGGTGCAAAAGCAGGAGCAAGAAAGGAGGGGATATGACAGTCTCAACCAGAGGTCACAGGAGCCCAAGATTTCAAGCTGGAGGGAATGTTAGAGGCTCTCTGATCCAAAATGTCTCAGTGTATGGATGGAGAAACCGAGGGTCCAAACTTTTATCTCTCTGTCTGCATGAGACTGTGTGTGTGTGTGTGTGTGTGTGTGTGTGTGTGTGTGTGTGTGTGTGTGTGTTTATGAGTATACTATATAATTCAATTCCATTCAACAAATACTAAATGCCTCGGGACCTTAGCAATTTAAATCTAACTGCCTCGTGTTAGATCTGGGAAGGCCTTTAGAAAGTCAGAGTAGGGAGGAGCTCTAGAACATAGAATGTCAGAATAGGAAAGGACTTAGAATACAAAAAGTCAGAGCTCAGAGGGGCCTTAGAACATAGAATATAAGAGCTGGGAGGACCCTTAGAACACAGAATCTCAGAGTTGGGAGGGTCCATAGGGCACAGAATGTCAGAGTTTGAAGGGCCCTTAGAACACAGAATATCAGAGCTGGGAGGGTCATTAGAACATGGAATGCCAGCATTTGGAGGGGTATCAGAATATAGGCTGTCAGAGCTAAGAGGCATCTTAGACAAATCCCCTTCCTTTTACAGAGAAAGAAACCCTGAGCCAGAGAGGGGAAATGACTTGCCCATGGTCACAGAATAAGTCTGTCACTGTGCCAGAACTTGAAGCTTGATCTAACTCTGCTCTTTCCCCTACACTGCTTTTCGGGGGAAACAGGCCCATCAGCAAGATAAAAGTTACCCAATATCACATGGTAAGCACTGAGAGCTTCTTGGTGTTTTAGTTTCTCCATGTCTGACCAGTATCTCCCTGAGATACCCCAAGAGCAGGGAGAACCACAGAAGAAAACAGGCATGTATAGCTCGGTATGACACCTCTACCACATAGCTGATATGCCAAGATGTTTATCTGATGTGCCCCAATTCAGAGTGACTTCCCTCTTCCTCCTTATCTGTGCCCTTCACCTGAGGTGGGTATTGCCCCCTAAAATCTCCTGCCATGATGCTGCAGCTGCCTGGCCCTGGGACTGCCCCGAGGAGTTTCCCTTACCTGCTTCCTGGTCATGGAATGCCACCTATTGCTGCTGTTACAAGAAGTGACCAAAGTGTATTCCTGAACATGGAGTCTGGAGGCATAGGCTCCAGTCCGGGGAATGCCACTGATGGTGACAATGAACAGGTAATCACTTTGGAAGGGGCCTGGGTCCTCTGAGGAGCCTCAGCTTCCTCCTCTGTATTTAAGCTGATGAGAATAGAAAAGTTCTAAGCCTTCTCCCAGCTGACATTTTATGTTCTAAGCCTCCTCAAAATTCTGACATTCTGTGTTCTAAGGTTCCTCCCAGGCCTGAAATTCCATATTCTAAGACCCCTTCCAGCTCTGACATCCTATGTTCTAAGTGCCCTCCAGGCTCTGACACTCTCTGTTCTAAGGCCCTCCCAGACCTGACATCCTATGTTCTAAGGGCCTTCCAAGCTCCGACGATCTCTGTTCAGAGGCTCCTTCCAGTTCTGACTTTATATGACTCCATTTCCAATGCAGTGTGGGGACAGTGAAAGACCTAGGCTGGCTGGAGCAGTGTTCCTGTAGGAGATAAGGTCAGTTTTCAAAGTTCAGTTTGCTCCCAGTCAGTGACATCACCCCATCCTTCCCCTTCCCCCTCCCCCACACTCTCTGCCCTTCTACCCAGAGCATTAATGATCTTTGTGCAGGGGGCACCCAAAGCGATGGATCATGTTTCCCTCAGCTTTGATGAAAAAAGAAAAAGTCCCTGGGGGCAAGCTCTGTCTATGGTTTCCAACAAACTTCCAAACTTGGAAAAACCTTCCAAAGCCCTTCTGCTGAGAATGTGGTGCTGAATAAGGGCTTTCCAGGCAACTCTAAACACCTTGAGCTGGGGCTTGGGGCTGAGGGGTGGGGAGCAGCCAATAGAAGGTCAGAGGCCAGGATTTGGGCCAATACTAGACACCGATCCATTAACTGATGAGCATGTATAAAGTGTCTAGCATGTGCCAGGCCCTAGGCAAGGTGCTGGGGATACAAATATAAAAGTGAGACAGTTCCTACCCTCAGGGGGTTTACATTCTACTGGATGAGTCTGACATATTCACAGAAAATCAGCTGTATGTTATATGCAAAAGAAGTGCAATAAATAAATCAAATAAATGTGGTCCAGGAGCACTGCCAAGGGGGAAAATCAGGAAGGAGGTGGCTCACAATTTGGATTGTAGAGGGCACGAGGGGTTCCAAAAGATGGAAGTGAGGATGAAGAGATTCCTACCATGAAGAGCAGCCTGTGAACCAGGGCAGAAGGTGGCATGTGGCTGAAAGCAGGCCTGTTTGGCTACAGCATAGAGTACGTGAAGAGGAATAGTGTGCAACCAGCCCAGAAAAGTAGTCAGGAGTCAGACCATGAAGGCCTTCAAAGGCCAAACAGGGGAACTACAGTTACTTCCAAAGGCAATGGGGAGCCATTGAAGCTTCTTGAGCATGAGAGTAGCATGGTGTAGCCTAGACACAAGGCCTGTCTGGACCAAGAGATAAAAAATAGACCAAGAAGGACACATCTCTCAATAACCCAACCTGGTAAACTGGAAGCCAGGAGACCTGGACTCTTGATACTTCCCTAGAGAGCTTGGGCAAGTCGCTTTCTGGGCCTTTTTCCTCCTTGGTTTTGTTTAGTTGTTTTTCAGTTGTGTCTGACTCTGTGTGACCCTACCTGGCGGTTATCTTGGAAAAGATACTCAAGTGGTTTGTTATTTCCTCTTCTAGCTCATTTTACAGGTGAGGAAACTGAGGCAAACAGGGTTAAGTGACTTGCCCAGGATCACACAGCTAGTAAGTGTCTGAGGCCAGATTTTGAACTCAGGTCCTCCTGACTTCAGGGCCAGTGATCTGGCCACTACACGGCCTAACTGTCCCTCCTACTTGGTTAAAAGGGGATTAAACTTGGTGATCTGTAGGGTTCCTTCTAGCTCTAAATTCTGAAATCTTATCATTCCAAAATCCACTTCCTGTTCTAACAACCTCTATGGTTCTTTGATTTGGAATCTCAAGATTTGGTCCATCCCTCTACCACTGGATTTGTGCAGTCAGGGCCTATTAATTGGCTGGTGGTCAAGGTTTTGTTCAGTAGCTGGTAGTCAAAGCCATGGTGTTGGTAATCATTGTTCAAGAGGACCAGGTTAGTGACTAGTGCTCAAAGAGTAGAAAATGATCTTCCTAAACTGAAGGGTTGATCATGTCACACCCTTTCTCAATGAACTTCTACAGCTCCCTATCACTTTCAAGATAAACCATAAGATCTTCTGATTGGCATGCAAAGCCCTTTATAATTGGCCTCTTTGCCCACCTCCCCAGCCATCTTCTGCCTTTCATACCCCCATGGACTCTTTAACCCAGTGACACTGATTTCCTTGTTGTTCCTTAAACATGATGTGATATTTCCCACCTCCAAGCATTTTCCCTGGCTCTCCCCCACACCTGGAATGTTCTCCTTCCTCATCTCTTCTTTCCTCAAGTCCCTACTAAAAACATACCTTCTGCAGGAAAGGTTTCCCAAACCCCCTTAATTCTAGGGCCTTCCTTCTATCGATTATTTCTAATTTATCCTGCTTATATCTTGTTTACACATACTTGTTTTCATGTTGTCTCCTCCATTAGCTTTGACAGTAGAGACTGTCTTTTAACTTTCTTTGTATTTCCAGTGTCTAACTCAAATATATTCTTTGGGGTATTTCTTTGAAAGGGGGAAATTGTGTATAGAGGTATGCTGGGGATGGGAAGGGGGTGGCAAAGAGGGAGAGAGCATCTTTCTCACCTTACTCCTTGCAAGGCAGCATGGGAAACTCACCAGCCCCATTTCCTTAGCATTTCTCCCCTTCAAGGGGGCATGTGGAACCCAGTAAATAAACGGCCATTGTCTCACCTATGCAGGAGCTGCAGGGCCAAGAGTACAGGACATGGGTACTTCTCCCATAGTTCTTGAAGCTTCATGTAAGTAGAAATGCCCAAACATACACCCTAACTACCAATGACTCATCAGTCCAGTGACCCTTCTGCACCCATCAGTCAAACTTCTGAGGTCTTTGTGAATGAACAGCAGGTGTGAAATAATTCCTTTTCTATCACCTTCACCCCCGTCCATCACCCTACCTCCCTTAGTCCCTGCCCACAAACCATAGCAATACTGGGTAGGATGGAGTAGCAGAGAAAATGATTGTTAGGGTCCTTTTAAACTATAGAATTCTGTAATGCTCCTCTCCAGTCTCAAGATGATCACTAGGCCTATGGCTGAGTCATAAATGGGCTACATTAGGAGCTCACCTCCTGCATAGTGGATCTGGAGTGTTGTTGAAAGAAACTTAAGGTGTTGTAGGGATAGAGCATTGAATTTGGAGCCAGGAAGATCTGGGTTAGAATCATGGTTAGACAAACTACTTAATCTCTTTGGGTTTCAGTTTCTTGTTCTATAAAGTGAAGGGGAGAGAAGGTTGAATCTGATGGATTTTAAAAAACTTTTAAATAAGTTTATTTATTTATTTTTAGTTTTCAGCATTCACTTCCATAAGTTTCTAATTTTCTTTGCCTCCCTCCTCCCCCCAAGACAGTGTGCAATCTGATATAGGCTCTACATATACATTCTTATTAAACTTATTTTCATATTAGTCATGTGGTATAGAAGAATTAGAAAGAATGGAAGGAACATGAGGAAGAAAAAAACTAAACAGAAAAAGAGAGTAAATAGGCTGCCTCAATCTACATTCAGATCCATAGTTCTTTCTAGATGTAAATGGAATTTTCCATCATGAGTTCTTCAGAATCATTTTAGGTCCTTGTATTTCTAAGATCTAAGTCTATCAAAGTCAGTCATCACACAATGTGGTTGTCACTGTGTACAGTGTTCTCCCGGTTCTGCTCCCTTCACTCAGCATCAGTTCACATAAGTCTTTCCAGGTTTCTCTGAAGTCTGCCTGCTCATAACTTCCCATAGCACAGTAGTATTTCATTACATTCATATACCAAAACCTGTTCAACCATACCCCATTTGATGGGCATCCCCTCAATTCCCAGCCCCTGGCCATCACAAAAAAGAGCTGCTATAAATATTTTTGTACATGTGGGTCCCCTTCCCATTTTTATGATCTCTTTGGGATAGCCCTAGAAGTGGCATTGCTGGGTCAAAAGATATGCACATTTTTATAGCCCTTTGGGCATAGTTCCAAATTGCTCTCCAGAATGGTTGGAAGAGCTCATAGCTCTACCAACAATGCATTAATGTCCCAATTTTCCCACATCTTCTCCAACATTTAAAATTTTCCTGTTTTGCCATGTTAGTTAATCTGATAGGTGTGGTATGGTACCTCAAAGTTGTTTTGATTTGCATCTCTCTAATCAACAGTGATTTAATACATTTTATTTTATTGGCTTTTGGAGGGGAGAAGGCAGGGCAATTGGGGTTAAGTGACTTGCCCAAGGTCACACAATTAGTAAGTGTGTCAAGTGTCTGAGGCTGGATTTGACCTCCTGATTCCAGGGTCAGTGCTCTATTCACTGCACAACCTAGCTGCCCCTAATCAATAGTGATTTAGAGCATTTTTTCATATGGCTATAGAGAGTTTTAATTTCTTCCTCTGAAAACTGCCTGTTCATATCCTTTGACCACTTATCAATTAGATGGATTTGATGATCTCAAAGAACAAGTTCTGATTCTGTGACCCTATGAATATGTGGAAGTCTCATGCTGTAATGGAAGAAGCATTGGCTATGGAGTCAGAAGGCTTGGGTTCAAATTATTATTGACAATATGACTTTGAACAAGTCATTTCCTCCTCTCTGAGACTCAATATTCTTTTCCATAAATTAAATTTAGACTTGAGGACCTTTAAGATTCTTTGCAGCTCTAAATGTTATGGTCCCATAAATGGCATGAATGGCAATCAAGTAACCAGGATTTCACTTCTAACTCTGTTACTAATTCCTTCGGGAAATCCCTTCTTTTCTTGCAACCTCTGTTTCCTCATCTGTAAGATGAAGAAGTTAGACTTCAAGCCCCTCTCAGCTTTGACATCCTGTATTCTAAGGCTCCTCCCAACTCTGACATTCTGTGTTCTAAAGGCCCTCCCAGTTCTGCTGTCCTGTGTTCTAAGGGCCTTCCCACCTCTGACATCCTGTCTTCTAAGATCCTTCCCTCTGACATTCTGTGTTCTAAGAACTTTCCCAGCTCTAACATCCTGTGTTCTAAGAGTCCTCCCAGCTCTGACATCCTGTGTTCTAAGGACCTTCCCAGCTCTGACATACTGTGTTCTAAGGGCCCTCCCAGTCTGAACTCCTGTGCTCTAAGGGCCCTCCCAGCTCTGAACTCCTGTGTTCTAAGGCCCCTCCCAGCTCTGACAGCCTATGTTCTAAGGGCCCTCCCAGCTCTGACAGCCTATGTTCTAAGGTCCCTCCCAGCTCTAACATCCTGTGTTCTAAGAGTCCTCCCAGATCTGACATCCTGTGTTCTAAGGGCCTTCCCATCTTTGACATTCTGTGTTCTAAGGCCCCTCCCAGTTCTGACATCCTGTGTTCTAAGGCCCCTCCCAGCTCTGACCTTATATATCCTATGATATGGCATGTATACATAGGAAGTACAGAGACAAAAGGTAGGCTCCATCTCATTGCATTACAATCCTATCGTATTCATATGAAGACAAGCATCTCATTTTAAAGAAAACTCTGTCCCCATAAGCCCCCACTGTGAGGCCAGGAAGCCCGGTGCATGGCCTGGTTGTTAACTGCCTAATCTCCTGGAGTGATGGTAGATGCCTGGGATGCTCCATCGATAGCACATGGAACACCCATCAATTTCTCAACCACATAATGACCCCCCTTCCTTTGGACGAGTAAGTAAAGTTGGTATGTTTCAAATTTTCAGACACACCCATGGAAAATGGGGTCATTAAAGGGAAAAGGGGGGAGGGGAAGAAAAACCGTAGACCTTTTTATGGTAAAGGATATGTTCTTTCTTTCATGTGGGGCCAGGCCCCCTCCTTGGAATGGAGCTGAAGAACAATACTAGCCTTTGTAGACAATCACACCAACTCTGGCCCATGGGCCCCTTTGGCCCAGGTTAGAGGGAACTGGGTTGGCACTTTCATGGAAAAAATAGCTCCGGCAGGGCCTGGTGTTTCTGGAAGGACTTTTGGCTGTGTCCTCGCGATAGGGGATGTTGGGAATGTCTGAGATCCAGAGATCACCGTAGCTCAGGAGACACATGGCAAGCTTCAGGCTGGGGAGGATGAGGGCCGGGGCTTGGACTGACTCCTCCGGAGGGCCCTGCTGTGATGCCTAGGGCTCAGCTGGCTCCCTAGGGTTCTGAGAAGCTCCTCCTCTCCTTCCCTCCTCCCCACCCCATTCTGGGGTTCCAACCTCTGGAAGTTGGTTAGAAGTGTGTGGTCATCAACAGCTGCACATTCTTGCTGGATTACATCACCAGCTGACAGTGCACATCGTAGGACTTGGAAACTGGCTTGTGGTGGGCAGGGAGTGGGCCGGGGGTAGCTCAGACCAAAAGTCAATTCGAAGAACCATAGATGGCTTTACTTTTCACTCTGAGGCCAGAGGAAGCTGTAGGGTTGACTCCAGGCTAGACTTCTGACCTACCCATCCACCCTTCCAGCCCCAGGCCCTGGGTACATCCCCACCTCCCAAGTCAGCATCCTTTACCCTCCTTCTGATAGCCCTGATGCCCCCTCACTTCCCAACCCCACCCCCAAGATCTCAATCTTCCCCTGGGCTAACTATAAATCTATCATAGATCCATAGACTGGTGACAGCTAAAGAAGCAGTCATTTCTGGGATAGCCACAGACCAAGAAATCCCCTGCCATGAGATTCTTGTGCTTGGAGAACACAGAAATAAGGAGTGGTTTCCCAAACCCAGATCCAGTTGGGCCCATAGCTCACTCAACCAGATGGTTCAGGCAGAACAGTGTCCTGGCATACGTGTGAAGCACTCCATGGTATACATGGTCCTGCAAATATTCCAAATGGATGTGTGTATGGGGATGGAGTGGGGGGTGGGAGAGGCAACAAAGCCTCTCCATTCAATGATAACCCAATTCAGTGGAGAAGCGAAGGCCAGCAGCCAAACCAGGTCGTCAGGATCAGGACCTGCCCACCAATAACTCTTATCATGCTGTTCAGTATGACTCCTCATGACTCCATTTGTGGTTTTCTTGACAAAGACACTGGAATGATTCATTTTCCAGACGCAGAAAATGAGGCAAACAGGATTATGTGATTTGTGTTGGGTTACACAGCTAGTAAGTGTCCGAGACTAGATTTGAACTCATGGAGATGAGTCTTCTTGACTCCAGGCTACTCCGTGCACTAGGGCGCCCCCTAGTTGCAGAAGATATCATCGTCTTGAACCACAGTCTTGATGCTGTTCCTTAATGAGGTCCTTGTATCATTAACCAGAAGTCTTTTCATCTGCCTGTGAGGGCACCTACACTTCTCATCTTCAGTCCTGAGGCCATGTTGATTTTTTCCCCATTCCAATGTGCTTCCATGGTCCTCTTCCCCTCTGGCTTTGGTCACAAAAATGTGTGCCCTTGTTAACTAGGATATCTATCATGCTACAGAGAGGCAGGGGTAGGAGTATAGGGAGGGGAGCGGGAGTCAACGCTGACCCTTGACATCCTCAGCATCCTCTTTGCCCACCAATCAGATCTCCAGGCTTCTCGGGAGAGCTAGGGTCACTCTGCCTGGTGGATTTTAGAAAGGACACCGGGTTTACCTGGGCTCCACTCTCAGAACCTAAGCTTTGTGGAGATCAGCCCACCTGGTTGTGTTTCCACAGGATCCTTCTCCTTGACCCCATCCCACAATGCCTCTTGAATACAGCCTGGCAATGCATTTATTGTGTGTATGAGGAAGGCCCAGTCACTTTGAAAGAGCCGTGAGTGATGGAAGTAGGGAGGAGGGGAGGGGGAAGGACGGGACACCAGAAACCAGCCTTGAGCACTGTTTATATTGCGGCATACGCTTTGAATTTTTACTTAATACTAATTCATATAAAACCCCCGTCAAGAGCCACCCATCCACACATATGGAAGTGGTCTCACCAGTAACAATAGTCAGACGCAAAGGCCCAGGGTCGGCCCTGCTGGTGGGACGAGAGTTGCACCACAGACAAGTGGTGGGTGTGGGAGAAGGGCCAGTTAAAGGGAGAAAACCCCTTCGTGCCCAAGGATGATGGCTTCCATCAACCAATTAGCTATCCACATTATTCTCAGCCCTGGCAGGAGTACACTGTCATTAATTAAAAGGGAGGATGAGAAAAAAAAAATTCTCCTCAGCTCCACACCCCTCTCCACCATGTTAACTGTTTTCAGAACAGAAAACTAACTGGGCCAACGGTATAGGCTGTTCCTTACCAACCAACACAGAAACTATCTTTTTTCTTTTTTTCCCCTTTCTTTCTTTTTTTTTTTTTTTCAAAAGAAGAAGGAGCCACAGTGAGATCCAAGGGCCAGGGTGACGTTCTGGGTCAGGTGACTCCCCCCGGGCCAATGAGCCCGTGTTGGGCTAAAGGCTTTTTCAGCCTGGGGAGCTGAGGTTGGCTTGACACTCTGAAGGCCTCTTCCCCAACCACAGAACCACAAGCTGGGAGTCCTCTGCCATCCCCAGGGGTACCTGGGTGGGAGGGAGGGTTGGCTTCTCTCCACACCCTCATCCCCACTCCCCTGCGCTGGGGAGGGGGGCCCTAGCCTTGCCTACACCTCTCATAGGTTGGGGAAGGGGTGTCGTTCTGTCTGCCTTAGGGGTAAGTTTCATTCATTCCTCTGGGCCCTGGCCCCCAGCCTGTCCTGCCCACTGCTGCCGTGGGTCTCCCCCCCTCGCTGCCCGCTACTGCCTCTGCTCTCGCCCCTTCCATCACTAATGATAGTCTGTGCATATACTTCTGTTGAACACTCTGTGGCCAGACATTCCTGTGGGACTGAGAACCCAAATTCTTGGGTACAAATAGGCATTAGTTTCCTCTGGGATCTCTCTCTCTCTTTCTCTCTCTCTCTTTTTTTTTTTTTTTGCCCTCTCTACTTTTTTCTTTTTTGTTGTTTCCCCCCCCCCTTTCTTTCAAATTATTTTCAAAAGTAGAAGAAAAAATAACACACACACACACACACACACACACACACACACACACACACCAGTTCTAACCCAACCCCCTCAAGGACTGAATTCTCGCCTTCCTCAGACCAGAGCATGGCGTCCAACAGTATCTTCGATTCCTTCACAACATACTCTCAGCCCTTCATTCGCGGTGAGTAGAGAAATCCCTATGTAGCCTCTGGCTGCCCAATGCCCACTGCCCATTGCCCACGGCCGGGGTGGAAGGGTGGGGGGGCCCTGGGGTGGGAGTGAGAAGGTGGGCTGGCTGAGGGGCATTTCTCCATCTTACACTGGCTCTTCCCGAGGTGATCGGCCACTGTTGCTTCCCAACTCAATCCCCTCCTTTCCCTATACCTCCTTCCCTCCACCCCTACTGCCACCCCAAAAACAGGGCAGTTGGTTCTTGGAATGAGTTTCTTCGGTTGAACATTGGAACCCTCCCCTTGGAGAATGCCCATAGATGACCTGATATTCCCAGGTTTCCTTTAGGGGTGGGGGGGACACCTTTGTCCTCAGCTGATGGCAGCTGAGAGGGGCTAGGCCGTGACCATTTGAAGGGTGGGTGGTGACTATTCAGTATCTCAAAGACCTGTGTTCCCAGGTTCCTGGGAGGGTTCTCCTGGCTAATTTGGGGGGCAGAGGATACCACTGTCCCCTCACCCACTTACTGTGTTCATAAGACCCGTCGCTTTGGTCTGGCCTTTGGGACAAATACTGTCCTCCTGATCTTGCCCAGGGAAAGAGGAGAAGGGAACTTGGCCTCTGGGCTTACCTGCTAAGGACTGTGAATGCCACAAACTGAGGCTGAGAGACTGGGTTTGTCCTTCCATTGAAACCCTCTCGTCTATCTCAGACCAGATTCTGAACAAACCAGGGACGGTCTGAGTTGAGAAGTCAGGCGATATTTCTAAAGTTTTCTTTTCAAGGATTATCATCCTCAGTGTGGGAAACAGGGAGGGGAAGGCACCCAGTGACTGGTTGAGAATTCAATTGGCTTCTGCCCCTTGCAAAAGGCGGAAGGGTAAGAAAATAACCTCCCCTACGAAAAGTCTGTGGTGTCTATTGGTGGGCAAGGAGAAGGTGCTTTTCTATAGAAACTCTCTGTACAGCATCTGCCAGGGGCAAGGGCAGCAAAAGGGGCAGAGCTACAAATATATCTCTTTGGGCATGGTGGCACAGGCCGAATCCTGCCTTGGGTTACCGGGTCCCAGCTGCTGGCTTCCCCAGTGTAGGCTGCTGGACCAAGAGCTACTGATGTTTCTGATGGACAAACAATTGCTGGAGAGATGTTTCTCTCACCTTACCATGCCATAGCTCAACCATAGAGGCTGGTTCTCTTGCAGGCTATCAGAAGCCTAATATGATCACACTCAGAACCGTGTGTGTGTGTGTGTGTGTGTGTGTGTGTGTGTGTGTGTGTGTGTGTGTGGTAAAGTTCTGGGATGAGGCTAGGAGTCCCTGGCCCTCATTATAGCGATCAATGTTATATAGGAAATAAATCCATTTCAGGACCATAGAATGTCGGACCTGTAACTTAAGAACACGGAGGGTCAGAACTGGGAGGAATCCTAGAACGCAGACTGTCAGAGCTGGAAGGGCCCTTAGAATCCAAACTGTCAGAGCAGGAAAGGTTCTGGAGAGTGGACTGTATCTCAGGTCACCCAGCCCAGCATTTTACAGACAAGGAAACCAAAGCTCAAGGAGGTTCTGTGATCTGTCCAGTGTCTGTGGCCCAATGGGTCTCTCTGACGCCAGAGCTCATGCTCTTACAGTAACAGTGCACAAGAAAGGCCCCTAAAACATAAAAGAGCTTAAGATACAGACTATCAGAACGGTATAGATCTTTCATTTCTGTAAGATCTGTGGGACATGGATATTCAGAACTCAGAGCCCATCTAACCCAACTTCTTCATTTTACAGACAAGGAAGTTGACTAGGGATGTTGTCCCAGCATACCCAGGTAGAGAGCATCAGAAGGGAGATTTGAACCCACGTCCTCAGACTCAAGCTAATATTCTTTCTGCAATAACATTTTCAAAGGCACCTTAAAATGTAGAATGTCAGAGCAAGAAGGGATCTAAGGCTGTAGAACGTTAGAACACGGAACATGAGAACTAGAAAGGACCTTAGAACAGGAACTATCAGAGCTGGGAAGAACCCAGCAAGTAGGGAAACTGAGGCCTAAAGGGGAGGTTTGGGGGACTAGAGTTTCAGTGGCCAAGCTAGGACTGGGACTGAGCCTCCCAGTTGCCTGGCTGGTTCTCTTTCCATTATAAAAGAAATCACTAGTAGGCTTGGGTCCTCAGGAGTAGTGAATTGGAGGCCAGTCGGAGGTCAAGCTACTATTCCCCAGTTTGTCTGTCAGTCTGCATTTCACCGAATCCAGTAGTTTGGTCTTGTGAGCCAATCCCAGACTGTATCTCTAGAAGCCAGGCCCAGGCAGGACAAGACACTGGGGCAGAGGAGAGGAGGCACTAGCCGGGCAATCGGGAGACTCGGTTTCTTACAGAGGCTCCCACACCACTGTCAGCTGCCCAGCTGCTTCCTCTTTTCCCCAATTAAGCCAGATCCAGGCTATAGGCCAGCAGGACCCTTGGACTGGGTTGAGAAGGAGGCAAAGGCGGCATATTCAGGGGGGCCAGGCCAGCAGCTTCAGGTTAGTTGGGTCCTCTTTCCCCAGGCCTAAGCAAGCAGTCCCTAGGAAAATGCTGGGCGCTATGTGAATGGCCTGGGAGCTGGCTGCTCCTTCCCCTCCCTCCTTCTGGGATGCTCTTGTTATATAGAAGTCCCTTTGTCCCCTCACTGTGCTAATGAAAGACAGCTCCGATGGCAAGAAAATAGGAGTTTATAAAAAACATTGGCACCACTCTTTGTGATCTCTATCCCCTCTTCTACAAGCCAGATGAAGAAACACTAGGGTTTGACTCAGTGTTCTCAAGACAGACACACTCAAGACATCTAAGTGGCTAGAAAACAGGACTTGGAATCAGAAAGATCCGAGTTAAAATCCAGCCTCAGACACTTATTAGCTGTGTAATGGGGAAGTGGGAAAAGAACTGGATTTCAAGTCAGAGGATGTCAAGTCTCAAATCACACAGCTATTGTTACCTGGGAAGGTCCTTAAACTCTCTGCCTGCTGTGCTAAAGATAAAAAAAATGAAACAATCTTTGCATTTGAGGAACTGACATTTTACTGGGAAGAACAACGTTTACATTATGAGGATGTACATTGTCTCCAGTTTATTTGTACAGCCTTTTGCATATTGTCTCACCCATTAGACTAAGCTCTTCAAGGGCAGGACCGTCTTTTGCTATTCTTTGTAACCTCAGAGCTTAGCACAATGCCTGACAAGTAATTAGTGCTTAATAAATGTTGGCTGACTGGCTTAAAAAACACACAAAATAGATTCAAAGAAAATAAGGTTAATTTAGTGGAGGAGAGAAGGCAGGCGCTAGCAGCTGAGGGGAATAAGGGAATAATGTGGAAAGAGATGCTTGAGCTGAGACTTAAAGGAAATTGGTGATCCTAAGAGATGACAATGAGAAGGTAGTATATTTTGAGCCTGGGGAGAAGGCAGGACCCATGTGGGGAATAGCAAGAAGGACGGTTTGTCTCCAGCAGGGAGTGGAGTAACTTATAATATACCTGAAAAAGTAGAGTGGATCCAGGTGGGGGGTGCTTTAAGAACCCAACAGAGGAGTTTGTGTTTGATGCTAGAGGTAATAGTCAGCCAGGTTACTCTCCCACTCAGACCCGTGCTTTAGGACAACCATTGGCAAGGATGAATTGCAGAGGGCAGTGATACCCACTAGAAGGTGGATCTTATAGTCCAGGTGATGAGGGCCTCTGTAGCCAGAAGATGAGAAGGTAGAAATAGCAAGACTCGGTAATAGATTGGATAAATGGGGTGACAGGAAAGAGGAGTCAAGGTCTGTGTCTGCCATGTTCTATCCACACCATTCTATTATCTACATGGGGTGTAATGGAAGGCAGCAGATGGAGCGATGTCATTTTCTCCTTACTAGTCTGTCCTTGGACTTTCTCTAAGACTGACTCTGACTCCCATCTAAGCCGGTCCATCTTCAGGCTGGATTGTGGAGGATACAAGATCAAGAATGAGCTGGATCCCCAGTATTGGAATGGGGGTGTCAGTGTGCCATGTGGAACAGAATTCCCCCACACCATGCCTCAGAGGGCAGCACCGTAATCCTCCATCATCGGGACTTGGTATAGCAGACTCCCACCTCAGTGGAGGTTGGGGCCCCCAAGGCCGAGATCATTAGGAGACCTTTCTAAGCTACTCCTCGGGGATTCATGGGGTGGTGTTTATGGTGAGGCAGCTGAAAAAAGGGAATCTTAGTCTGTCCCAGACAAGACTGCCTAGCTTTGGAATGAGAAGGGAATGTAGAGGCTACTAGTCCAGCTTCCTCATTTTCTAGATAAAGAAACTGGGGCTTACAGCCTTGAAGTTACTTGTCCAGAGTCCAACAGCTAGTATGTATCAGAGGCAAGATTTGAACACAGGCCCTCCTGCCTTCAAGGCCACTATTATATCTACTATTCCATGCTGTATATCAGCTGCAGCTAAAACTTTGAATTGTGTCCCTGGGGAGGTGATAGGCAGGGCTGCTTCAGGGTGAGACCAGTGACTTACATACAGTAAGAATTTCAGAACTCCCTTTCCATTTATTCATTCATTCACTCACTCATTTGTTCCACTGCTGGAAATATGAGGCCCACCACTTCTTTACACCCTCTGTGCCTCTGTTTTGCTGCTGTTGAATAGGTGTTTTTCCATCTGCCTCCCTTGGTTCAGATATGCTACTGATGGGACTTCAAAATCCTAGGCCTTATGTCCTTCCTCTGCCTCATGGTATAGCTATGGAATAATCAGTTCACCAAATGTTAGTCGCAAACCCAACTGTTGATGATGGAAGGGACCTTGGAATGCAGAATGTCAGAGCTGATGGGGAGTCTTACAACATACAATGTCAGATCTGGAAGGGGCCTTAGAGACCATCTAGCCTAACCCCCTACTTTCACAGACAAGGAAGTTGAGGCCAAGAGAGAAGTGCAGTGATTTGTTCACCTATGGAATAGTCAAGCTAGTCCCAACTATATCATCCTAAACCGCTCCTTTCATTCTGCCAGCATGAAGCATGCCAGCATGCCAAGAAAGGCAAGGCCCCATCTCTTCCTGAGACAGATGAGCCAATGGATGAAGGCAGGGAGAAGCTCTAGGGATACCAAACAGTACCCAAATTCTATCTGGCCCTTCTTAGAGGACCTTACCCCCTTATGGGAGGGAGTCAGTAACCCTTTCAGAGATCCATTCATGAGGCACCAGTGGGCTTTTGATGTGATATGGTGGGAAAAGCCCAAAATAATGAGAGGCCTTTGTTCTACCCCTGATACTAATTTGCTGTGTGACATTAGAAAATGTATTTATTTCTTTGAACCTCAGTTTTCTTACTTGTAAAGCAAAAAAAAAAAAAAAGAATCCTAATAGTCTCTAAGGACCCATTCAGCTATAATATTCTGTCCTGAGGTCCCTCCTACCTCTAGCGTTCTATGTTCTAAGGTGTCTCCTAGCTCTGACAATGTCCTACAAGCTCTAAGGTATCCTACCAGCTCCACATTTCTATTCCAAGGATCCTCCTTCCCCACCCCCACCACCTATGCCCCTGCCCCAGTCCAGGGCCTTCCCTCTTTTTCCCCTAGCTGTCACTGATTCTTTCTCTGTCCCTCTCTGGTCTCATCTCTCCCCTGTGGGTTGATCCTCACAGTAGAACGGCGCGTCACAAGAAGGCCTCATTTCCTTTCCCAGTGACTGTTCTCAGCCCCAAACACCTCCCACGAATAGAAGGGTTTTTCTGAGGAAGACAGAAGGCAGCTGTTTCCCGCCTCCACCAAGGAGTGAAAAAGAGGAAATGGGTACGAGTTGCAATAAGCAGGATTTAGGTTAGACCTCAAAAGGAAGGATCTTCTGGTCATAATGGCTGTTAGAAGCTGTAGGGTTGCCCTAGGTGGGATTGGGAGCATTCACTCTTCTGAAGATCTAGAAGAGCCAGACAGCTGGAGACCAGGAGGTCTTGAGCCTCCTCTACCTTTTGGGGCCAGTAAGCTTGAATGGAGAAAAAAATGTCTTTTTTTACTAACCTCTAATCTCCTGTACTTTATTTTAGGTATTTAAAAGCATTCCTCTTAGAAAAGGTCTATAGGCTATCCCTGACTGACAATACATCACATACACACACACGCACATACACACACACACACACACACACACACACACACACACACACACACACACACAAGAACCCCTGCTGTAGACAAATATGGTCAGGCAGAAGCTTGGATAGAGGTAGAAAACATATGAGATGATCTGTAGAAACTCCCCTAAACCATAGAAACTTTTGAAAGTTACTCCCTTTGTATCTAAACTTTTCTGTCCAGAGACTGAAGGGAGGTAGGTAAGGGGAGCCAAAGTCTAAACTCATCATGATTATAGGGTCTTAAATCCAGAGCTGGAAGAGGCCTCAAAGGCCATCTAGTCCAACCCCCTCATTTTAAACATGCGGAAACTGAGGCCCAGGGAGGTTGAGACCTGATCAAGGTTTGACTCATTGTCCCCTTGAGAGGAAAAAATCACAGCTAGACATGGAAGGAAACTGGAGCCACACTGGCCAGCTGCTGTGGATCAGTGAAAGGCAGGGGTCATAGCACTGGCTGTGCCCATAGAGGGATGGCTCCAAGGTGGACGGGTGGGCTGGCAATGCCCACTCAGCAGTTTCAGAGCTGGTCCTTTGAAACCTCTCCTGTACATACCTAGGCCTGACCCCAGAGACCACCCAGCCAGACCAAAGTGTGGCACATTCCAAAGGGGTGGCCCTTTCCCCTCTCTCCCCACATGATCCCACCTCAACCCGATGGGGCCTCACCCTCTCTCCTGATTCATCTGCAAACAACAGGGACTCTATGTCCTGGCCTTGCCCACCACGATCCACATAGAGAGACCATTGAGAGGCTCACCAGCCCTTCCCAACCAGCAGACCGCTGTCCTGTGGTCCCAGTGAAAGAATGAGGTTTTTCTAAACCACCTGGGGAGGAACAGGGTGGGGAAAGAGACAGGGAGTGGTCACCCAAAAGGTGCAGGCATTGAAAGCATGACCCACCAGAAGGATCTGAAGGCTACAGGGCCCCTGAGGCAGCCTGTCCTGAGCCAACATGACTAAAGGCTCACACAGGCCTTCTACAATGATGGAGGGGTGGTGATATGGAAGTGAGAAGGATGACAGAAGGTTACAGGTAGCCTGGACCTATCGTTTTCCCTTCTGGAAACATGTCCTGGACAGAAATCCTGAGGACAGAAGCAAGTCCAAGGTGATATATTGGATGGTTTGGAGTTTTCATCTGAACCTCCAGAAACATGGCTGTCTTTTCTCAGGGAATCATAAAATAATGGAACTGGAAGAGAATTTAGAACACAGAATATTCTAAATGTTCTAGAGCAAGAAGAGGCCTCAGATGACAGAATATTAGAGCTTGGAAGAACAGAGGATACAACAGTGGAAAGAATCTTAGAACACAGAATGTCAGAGCTGGGAGGACCTTAGAATAGTGTCAGATCTAAAAGGGGTCTTGGAGCATAGACTGTCACAGTGGAGAAAGGCCTGAGAACATTGGCTTCTGAAGGGATTTAGAAAATAGAATGCCAGAGGTAGAAAATATCTTAGAACACTTAAAATGTGTGATTTATTTATTTTAAACACATTAAGTACCTACATACATAATAAGATCCTGTGCTTGTTGCTGGAAATACAAAGATGAAATTCTAATTCTTCACTCTTCAATTTATCCACCTTGGGAACTAATTATCCAGAGTTCTCTCTTCTCTTCCTTCTTCCTACCACTGGCTTTTTTGTTCTCTCCTCCCCTCCTGATCCTAACCTACTGCCAGGATCACCCAGCTATAGTAAGTATCATAATCAGGGTTTGAACTTAGGTCTCAAATCCAGTACTCCAATCCACCCTCCATTCATTCACTAAAATGATTTTCCTAAAGCTCTGGTTTGATCAGGTCATCTCCCTACTCAATAAACTCCAACGGCACCTTATCGCCTCCAGCATCAATTATAAAATGCTTTAGTTGGCATTCAAAGCCCTTCTTAACTTAGAGCCCCCTCTTCCCTTTCCAGTCTTCTTGCACTTTACTCCCCAACACACACCCTTTGATCCAGTGACTCTGGTCCATCTCTCTAGTCCAGGCATTCTCTCTGGCTGTCTCCCATGCCTACAAGGCTCTCTCTCCTCCACTTCCATACTGACTTCCCTGACTTCCTTTAAATTCCAACTAAAACTGCACCTCCTGCAGGAAGCCTTCTCTAGCCCCACTAAATTCTGGTGCTCTGTTCATTATTCCCAATTTATCCTGCATACAGCTTTGTTTGTATATATATGTTTGTATGTTGTCTGCATTAGACTTGAGCTCCTCCAGGGCAAGGGCTGCCTTTTGCCTTTTTTTATCCCCAGTACTTAGCACGGTGCTTGGTACATAGTAGGTACTTAATAAATATTTATTGAATGAATGAACTGATGGGAGGCAGGTATGATGCTTAGTGGATGTTTGACCCAGACAATGCTTGCAATCTCGGTGAGGCTTAATTGTCTCGTATGTAGATGGGAATAATAATACAACGAATGAAATAACAGATGCACAACATTTTGTCAGAGTGTTCTAAGTATCAGCTATTATAATCATCATTATTGGGATTGTTGAATGACTTACAGATAGTGATCTTCAGAGGGAAGCTAAAGGAGGGTCCTCTTACAAAGTAGAGAAGGGTCCTACCTTCCCATAACGGGCCAGATGCCCCGCCAGGTGCTCAGGATCCAAAGTTAAAATCCAAACAGTGCCTGCCCTCCAGGAGCTTACTGGGGGGGGGGGGGGGTTGGGGAGAGACACAGCGCACACACGAACAAATAGGTAGAAAGTAGCACCATGGGATCTCAAGAGGGAGAGAGTGCTAACAACTTAAGGGATCAGGGAAGGTGCCTTGTCAGGAGGGGACACCTGAACTGGACTGGGAAGGAAGGGATTTTATGAAGCAGGGAGGGGAGGGAGTGCCTTCCAGACAGGGGTGTGTTTGTTATGGGGAGCAGCTAGCAGGTTGAAACAGGATGCACAAAGGAGAACAGTGTGAAACAATACTGGAAAGTTAGATGGGAGCCAGCTTGTAAAGCACTTTCAATCAATCAATAAACATTTATGAAGTACCTGCTGTATACCAGGCACTAGGCTAAGCTTTAAAGTTTTTATGATTTTACAATCAGAAGCAATATGAAAGTGTGTGCATGTTGGAGAAGGAAGCTGGAGAGGGAGAGGAGCAGCAGTGAACAGGAACAAGCATTTCCATAACACAGTACAAAGAAAAAGATGATTGTACTTGAAACTACAAATCTACTTTATGCAATGTGCTATCCCTTTCAAATATACAACAAAATTATCTGTGTTTTAAGAATATTAATGTTGGGGCGGCTAAGTGGTGCAGTGAGTAGAGCACCAGCCCTGGAGTCAGGAGGACCTGAGTTCAAATGTGAGTTCAAACTTAACACTTAATAGCTGTGTGACCTTGGGCAAGTCACTTAACCCCAATTACCTTGACTTCCTCCCTCCAAAAAGCAAAAAAAAAAATTAATGTTGCAAGAAATCCCTACCCAACCCCTTCTTCAAAGCCCATATCCACCAGCATCTCCTTCCCTGACCACCTACCCCCAGCACAGAATGATTCTTCCTTCCCATCTCTGACCTCCTTTTTACCACATGTTCTGGGTGCTAAGTGCCATATACTGAAGGGGAGTTCAGTTACCTGTACCTGTCTGCTCCTGAGCCTTGCCTGAACAGCTCAGATTGGGAGCCGTTTGAGGGCAGGACTCTGGTCATCATTGTCTCTGTATTCCCCTTTCCCTGTGAGTTCTAAGTCTCATATAGTAGTTTCGTGAATATCAAATGAATGAATGAGTCAGAGGGTTGGGAACTAGGTTGGTTGGAGAGCCTTTTAATCTTTATAGATTTCCCCTTCCTCCCCACTTGTTCCCCCCAGGGCTTAAGGCCCAGCTCTGCCACAAACTGGCCCTGTGTCCCGGGGTATGTGGGCCTCAGCTTTCTCCTCTATAAAAGGGGAGAGGTTAATCCTTGCCCCCACTGCTGTGAGGTGTAAATGAACTCATGAATGGGAGAATGCTTTGAAAACCTTGAAATGCCCTTCACACACAAGGGGTTATTGTTAGCACTCATTAAGCCAAATCTCGGGCTTTCTCTGAGATGGTTTCTCAAGACTGTTTAGAGCTTCTTGGCACAAAATTGACTCTGTTTTCCACATGGGGTTGTTGCTAGGTGGTACAGTGGATTAAGAGCTGGGTCTGGACTCTGAAAGACCTGAGTTCAAATTTGGCCTCTGATGCTTACTAGTTGTGAGACTCTGGGCAAGTCTCTTAAACTCAGTTTGCCTTAATCCAATTGGAGAAATGGCAAATCACTCCAATATATTTGCCAAGAAAACCTCATGGACACTGTTGGCATGTTATGGTCCCCGGGTTCATGAAAAGTCAAACCCAACTGAACAACAATATAAGCAATGGGAGAGAAGGAAAGAAAGGGGTAAGAACGTGAAAAGTCCAGCAGGGCCATGGCCCCAGTCCAGTACTAAACCCACCCCATGCCTGGCTGCCAGAGAACTGACCTCCCCTTGTCCCACGAACAAAACACTCCATCCCTTGACTCCAACCATTCTCTCTGGCTGTCCTTAGGCCTGGAATCCCCTCTCCTCTCCACTCTGACTACTGACCTCCCTAGCTTCCTTCAAGTCCCAGCTAAAATCCCACCCCCTACAGGAAGAGTTCCCCCAAGTCCCCTTAATTTCAGGGCCTTCCTTCTGTTAATTATGTTCTATCTATCCTGTATATAACTTGCTTTGTATATATTTGATTGCATGTTGTCTCCCCCATTAGACTGTAAACTCCGTGAGGGCAGGGACTCTCTTTGTTCTCTTTATATGTCCAACTCTCAGTACAATGCCCGACATGTAGTAAGCACTTAAAAATGTTTATTGAATTGAACTGTCTCAAGATCCCAGAGGACCCTTTTCCCCATCCTGGCCAGGGCGACATGATGCCCTCTCTGGATCAGAGCCCACGTCTGGCAGTAGTAGCCACAGAGAGAAGAGTTTCCCTGAAGTCTCCTCCCCAGGTAGAGACTCTGGGGGATGTGCCTCCTGTTGGGCAGATGGGAGGAGTCTTGGGCTTTGGTCCTCTCCCATACATCTTTGGGAGAGCAAAGTCTCATCATCTCAGAAGGGGTCACCTGAAATCTTCTCCCTACCTCACACCTGGAATCTTACACAGGACCCTATCAAACCCTTTATTCCCTTAGGACTACAGTCCCATGTGGCTGAGGTATAGGCTTTTGCTTTCCCCCAGGGGAACTATGAGAACAGTCAGAGAGCTGTCCTGAATGGGACCCTCGGACACAATTCTATAGGCCCCTTATTTTCATAATGACTGGCTTCAGGAGTGGTAAGCTGGGATATAACATGATAACCCCCTCTTTGGGGTATAGAGATGTCCAGCCTGTTCGCTGGCCTTCTGTCACCCCATGAAGCAACAACCCCCCTGACCTGAGGTAGAGGAATGGAAGGGATGTAATCCCTAAAGAGCTGTAGAAAAAGGATGCCACAGCTCCAGGATGTAATCCCTAAAGAGCTGTAGAAAAAGGATGCCACAGCTCCAGGATCCAGCTGAATGAGGTGAAAGAGACTCCTGAACCCAGCCCCTTTAACTCCTCCTCTCCCCCCTCTATCCTCAAAAAGACCCAGGTAGCAAGTTACCAAGTCTTCTCCTGCATCTTGGGGGCCAAGACACAAATCTATAACAGATTTATAAAGCTAGAAAGGAGAACCTCAGAAGTCAATGTTAGGACCAAAAAGTACCTTTCTAAGTTTTGGTTGCCTCCTCTGTCAAATGAAAGAAGTACCCTAGATGCTCTCTTGGACTCCTCCTAACTCTAAAAAACTATGTCCCTGGAGGATATAATGTTAGAATTGGAAAGGACACTGGAACATAGACTGGTAGAACACAGAATGCCAGGACGGGGAAGGGTCTGAGAACAAAGAATGTTAGAGCTGGGTTAGAACACAGAATGTCAGAACTGGAAGGACCCTTAGAACACAGAATGTCAGAATTAGGAAGAGCTTTAGAACCCAGGATGTCAGAGCTGGGAGGGCCCTTAGAACTGAGAATGTCAGAGATGAAAGAGAACTCAGAAGTCAGAATGTCAGAGATAGAAGATCCCTTTGAGATCACAGAGCCCATTCCCTTCAGTTTATAGATTGAGGCCAGATTTGTTTAGAGAGGCTGCCCAAGTATAATGTTAATACTTAACAGAGGTTAGTCTTTAATTGCCAATGGAAGGGTAAGAGTTAGGTTCAGCCCCCAGAATTGACCATCTCAACTGAACAAACATTTATAAAAATGGTTCCTGTGTGCAGGACCCTTGTGGTCAGTGCTCAAGATGAAAAAAAAAAGACACTGCTCCTCCCCTCAAGGAGCTTACAATCTAGAGGAGATGGTGGGAATGTAATGACCATCCAAATGTAAGCTCAGCAGGAAAGCTCAGTCATCTCCTGAGCAGTTAAAAAAGAGGCCTAAGAGATTTGAAAAGAGAAAGGGAATTACACTCAGAAAAGATCAGGAAGGCTTCATTGAGGAAAAGGCAGCACCCCAGCTGGTCCTAGGCTTGAAGAAGTTCCAGATGGGTAGTAGCTGTTAGGGCTTCTGCTTTCCTGCCAGAGCCTTAAAGAACACAAGTCTTCTCCATGCCATGGTGAGGGATCAGAGAAGGTTGACTGTGGAGACTTCTCCTACATGGGATGGGGAACCTTCAGGCTCGAGGCCACACCTGGCCTTCAAGATCCTTGGGTGAGTCCATGTAAACAACTCCTTTTATTAAGGGGATTTGTTTTGTGAAGTTTGGATTCAGTGAAAGGACTGCACTTGAGGACCTAGAGGGCCACATGTGGCCTTGAGCCCACAGGTTCCCCACCCTTGTTAGGACTATGCAATAGAATAAGACAGAGTAAATTATTATTATTATTATTATTATTATTAATGACATCACAGCATAGTATGATGCAAACATACCACCTAAGGGCTACATTGCAACTGTAACACTTGTCAGTGCTGCCCAGAACAATTAAATTATAATTGAGAAATATTTAACAAAAATAAGTCAGAATACAATAGGACATAGATAATGTTAATACGTGGTTTCATAAGCCAATATATGGCCCAGAGGGGTCCTTATTATGACTTTATGACCCCTATTTCTATTTGAGTTTGACATGACTGGTGCAGTGGATAAAGACCTGGTCTCAGAGTCAGGAAGACCTGGGTTCAAGTTCTATCTCAAACACAGACTGACCTGGGAAAATCTCTTAACCTTTCAATGCCCCAGGCAACTCTCCAAGGCTAGCAGGTGCCCAGCAGGTGCCATCTTGTATTGATAGAGGAATTTTTCTTATCAAGGGTTTCTCTATGCCAGGGGTGTCAAAACTCAGATAAAAATGGAGGAGGGCTACTAAACAGTATATAAGGATCTCTTTGGACCTCACATAATATTAAAATATTACCTACATTCTTTCGTATTCTGTTAAATATTTCCCAATTACAAGTGCTGAGCCTTCAACACGAAAGAAACTGTGAGTTTGGACCAAAAAAGAAAGAGGTATAAAAATGTGCATGGAAGATATAAATCTGTCAATGTAGGTTTGGTGTCAGAAACAACTTCCTGACAATGAGAGCTGGCCAATAGAATGGACTGACTTGGAAGGTAGTGAGTTACCCTCCTTAGAGGTCTTCAGCAGAGCAGTGGATGACCATTTATTGCTTGTTTGGATTCCTTTCTGTTTGGCCTGAACTGAATGTTCCCTGAAGTCCTTTTTAACTCTCACTTCTATAATTCTGTAATCTTGATGGAGGAGGGAGTGTTCAGGGACACATACGTTTTAAAAAATTGTATGTAACATTAATTTTTTTTCATTTTATCTCCCTCCTAACTCCCTTGCCCCAGTCCCCCAGAAAAGAAAATCAAAAAGAAGGTACTCTTGACAAACATGTTTAATCCAGCAAAACAAATCCCCAAAATTGACTGTATCTAAAAATCTGCATCCCACTCTGGGCCCTGAGTCTCCTGGTCATGAGTCCTCTGGAATCCTGGTTGGCCATTCTGTTGATCAGAGTTCCTCTGTCCTTCGAACTTATTTTTTTTTTTTACAATGCGGTTGTATTCCTCTCCTGGGTCTGCTTCCTTCACCCTGCTGTGGTTCATACAAGTCTCTGTGATCTGAATTTTGAAGGACAGGCAGAATGTCAGCAGGTATGGGTGGTGGGGGAAGTAGAAGCAGACACCCCGGGAAAAGTGAGGACAAAAAAGCAGAGTGAGAAAACACCAGACTTACTTAGTGGCTGACAAATGGGTGGGTTTGGCTGTGGTGGAGAGAATCCAGGAGGGGGAGGAGTGCGAGCTAAGGCTGGGCACACAGAGACAGCCTGTGAAGGGCCCTGAACACCAGACCAGCAAGTGTGCTCTTGACTTTATGGACAATGGGAAGCTACAGAAGGTCTCTTAGCAAGGGAGTGGCATGATTGGAGTGGCGCTCTCTCTGCACATGAGAGATGCTCCAATGCATATTTGTTGAATTTAAAAGTGATTGCAAATTAAGAAGATCCATTTCAAGGCACATGTAGGATACAATGTCAGGGCAGAGAGTGGAGTCAGGGAGACTGATTGAGAGAGAGAGAGAGAGAGAGAGAGAGAGAGAGAGAGAGAGAGAGTGTGTCTGCATGCAAGAGGGGGAGCAGATTATAGAGAGTTTTGGGGGATGGGGAGGGTGTCCGGGTTGTTGAGTGTTTGTTGAAACCACAAAAAAAAAAAAATATAACTTTGACTCAGAGCCAGATTCTTCAATGTGTTTGTCTCCCCCGGCTCCATCAGACACTTCCCCCTCCCCTCCCAACCAATGTCATTAACTCTTTCTTCTCCTATCAGTAAATTCATCCATTCATTCATTTGTTCACTCACCTCAAATAACTCTCTCCTTTGAGGCCTCCTTATGACATGTGGGTGGCCCCGGGTTCTTTTCTTTTGTTTAGCTCTCTGCACAGAAATATTGACTTCAAAAGGTATAATCACAAATATACAAACTTAGTCCCCTAACATGTGGGAGGTATAATCCTTCTCCCCGGGCTGTACCACCTCTGGAGAGGGGGAGAGGATTATTAGGTTCATAACAGTTCCCATAGGGCACAGTCCAAGTTCAAGTTCCCACTCTAAAGCCCCCTTTAGCTCAAGTCCCAGGCACACTGGTTTCTCCAGGCTCTGGTACTGGGCAGGTTGGCTCCATCATCCTTCCGGTAATCCTGGTTATCATGGAAGAGACTGCAGAAGGGCATGACTAAGGCAGGCCCTACCAAGGTGGGGAGGGAATAAGGCTTCTGGGATGGACTCACCACCTGCCTTTGAGAATTGCCCAAGACAATGTGAGGGGCTCAGCCCCAAAGGCTCCAGGAGCCATGGTAACCATGGAAACCGACTGTCACCTCCTAACAATGAGAGTGGCCTGAAAATGAATGGAGGGGTGACCTTTGGCTTGCCCACTCCTTCCCTGGAGGCCTCCCAGTTCAGGCTGGATATGTTGGGTCTGTTGGAAAGAAGATTCTCATTTGGGCCCCAGAAGGTCCCTTCTGTTCATCTCTGTAGTGTTGGGTGTAGTCTGTCCCGGTTTGAGTCTGTGGAGGGAAGCCCTGATCTTTTGACTAATTAATTCCTCCCTCTCTTTTTTCCTCCCTCCCTCTCTCCTTCCTCCCTCTCTTCTTTCCTCCCTCCCTCTCTCCTTCCTCCCTCTCTTCTTTCCTCCTTCCCACTCTCCTTCCTTCCTTCCTTCCTTCCGTCCTTCTTTCCTTCCTGTCTTTTCATATTGTGAGCCTTTAATAAATGTTTGTTGAATGGAAGTCAGTTCATTAAGCAGGTATTTTTTGAGTACCTGCCCTGATCAAAGCTCCCTGTGTGGTATACAGTGAATGAGACACAGTCCTGGTCCAGAGCCATAACCAGCAGGTGGTGAATGTGGCATTGTCCCAGGTCACTGGATTCTTGTGGGGACAAAGGGGCCAGGACCAGTCCGGTCCCCTTTTGGACAACTCTCAGTGTCAGGAAATATTTTCTCTAATTTCCATTCATTACTCCTGGCTCTACCTTGTCATGTCCTGCCTTGAGCTCCTCCCATGGCAACTTCCAGGGGAACCCTTTCCCTAAAGGTACTGTCCCCTTATTCATCACAGAGCTAAGGGCTAGACTCTCTGGGGAATAGACTGGTTTCTTTCCTAGCACAATTGCAACCATGGGTAGAACTATCCTTTAGGCTGCTTTTGCCATACTTGTCCCCCAGGAACAGCTACAAAACTCTCAGTTTCTGCCTTCAGGACCCTCCATCAATTCTATTTACTAAGCTCCTCCCATGTGTAAGACAAAAATGAACCTATGAGGAATAGAATGTAAACTGCTTCAGGTCAGGGATTATTTCATTTTTATCTTTGTGTCCCTAGTGTCTAGTACAGTGTCTGGCACATAGCAGGTATACAAACAATGCTGACTGATTGCTGATCCTATGAGAATGTGAAAGTGGATAATATATGAAATGCAAAATAACACGTCATCCAAGGTGAAAAAGGATTGATTGGGGTCATAGGATCATGGAACTACAAGGGTTCTTAGAGACCATCTACTCCAACTACTAACCCATTTAATGTATGAAGAAAGTAGAGGCAGAGATACCAAGTATCTTGGTCACTCAGTTAGAAGGAACCTTAGAGGTCATCTAACCCAAGTCCTAATTTTATAGAGGGGAACTGAGGCCCAAAGAGGTTAAATGTGTTGCCCAGAGCCATATAACAGTGTTTGAGGCAGTATTGAACTCAGTTTTTCCGACTCCAAATTCATCACTTTGATGTGGCATATCATGCCATATGGTTCTAAGAGGTGGCAAGGGAGAGACTCAAGATTTGAACACTAGTCCTCTGACTTCAGATCAAACTGGTGCTCTTTCCCACTTTACCAGGATAAGACAAGGTAGGGTGAAACATGGCAAAAGTGCTTTTTTGGGAGTCTTAGAAACGAGGTTCAAATGTGTGATCCTAAAGCACTTGACCTATCTAGACCTTGGCTTCCTCCTCTATAAAATGGGACAGGGGTTAGACTAGAGAACCCCCGCCAGGCTTCTTTCAGCTCTAAACCTAGAATCTTTTATCCTATACAAATAAATAAAAGACTACAAGAGAGAAGCTGAGGGAGGGAGGCAGGCAAAGATGACAATTAGGAAGCCCACTGAGAAAATGAATGTGAAAGCACATGGGAGTGCAAAGTATATACAAGCCTACTCGGGGGTTATACCAAGAATAATGACAACCTGTAGCTCAGAACCCCAGCTCTGGCTTTGACTCAAACCAGCTTCGGTCTCAAGAGCACCCTACAAACCATTCTCCTGGCTCCAGCCTTAGTCTAGATGATAACAGCTGATGTTTTATATGGTCCTTCAGGGTTGACAAAGCGCTATATGTGTGTGTGTGTGTGTGTGTGTGTGTGTGTGTGTGTGTGTGTGTGTGTGTGTATAAAATCTCACTTGATGATACATTAGGCAACAGGTTATAGTGGAAAGCATCAGGCTTGGGTTCAAGTCAAGATTTAGCCAGGCCTTGGGTAAATCAACCCCTCCTTTGTTGTTTCTTAGTCATTTTTCAGTCATATCTGACTCTTCATGACCCCACTGGGGGTTTTCTTGGTAAAGATGCTGGAGTGGTTTGCCATTTCCTTCTCCAGCTCATTTTACAGGGGAGAAAACTGAGGCAAACAGGATTAAGTGACTTGCCCAGGGTCATACAGCTAGTCTGAGGCTGGATTCAAGCCCAAGTCTTCTTGACCCCAGGCCTGGCACTCTTTTCATGACACCAGCTTCTCAAACTTTTTCCACTTGTTGACCCCTTCAGCACTTCTTAAACTGAGGGTCGACACCCCATCTGGGGGTCCCCATATGGGTGTAGTACACCAACTAACATTCCCCCCTTGCTGAATCTTGGTTTTCTCATCCATAAAATGGAGGTGATAATAATTGTGACCTATTGCTATTGTTAATTAGAATTTTAAAATATTTTAAATGTTAGCTTTTATTATTATACCAGGAAATTGCCTATTCATTCTACAAACATTTAAAATGATTTTATTACGAACTTGATAGACATAAACAAATAGGATCATTTCCATATACAAGAAAGAACTGAAAAAGAGAATTATATGTGAAACCATGAATCTCTTTTGCGTATAACTTGGTTTTCTTTAAAGTGTAACATCTCATATCAAAGGTCAGGACCTTAAAGAGACAGTACTTTACTAAAATATATAATGAATTTAACATGACAATTCCAGGACAGCCTGGCTTGTCTGTCTCTTTGTGAACTTCCTTCTGCTCTCTCCTGTACGTCTTCTAAATGTTTCATCGATGCTTTTTTTGCTTTTTTTTCTCTTCTTTTTTTTGGGTATCACTATTAAGCTTTCCTCTCCCTTAACTCTTCCCCCAGCACCAAGATAATGTCCTCCCTTACAGCAAATAAAAAATACAGTTAAGGGGAGGCTAGGTGGCACAGAAAATAGACTACCAGCCCTGGAGTCAGGAGGACCTGAGTTCAAATTTGGCCTCTGACACTTAACAAAAAAACTAGCCATGCGACCTTGGGCAAGTCACTTAACCCCAATTGCCCTAAAAAAAAAAGCAAAAAAAATAATTATTATAAGTATTCTAAATTATGGTGGGGTTATGATTATGATAGGACAGTTAGGTGTCCCAGTAGTTAGAGCATTGGACTTGGAATCAGAAACACTCATCATCCTGAGTTCAAATCTGGCCTCAGACAAAACTCTGGGCAAGTCACATATACCTGCTTGCCTAAGTTTCCTCATCTGTAAAATGAATTGAAGAAGGAAATGGCCAACCACTCCAGGATCTTTACCAAGAAAGTGCCAAAACGGAGTCACAAAGAGTCAGATATAACTGAATAACTCAACTCATTACTATGAGGCCAGGAAATCATTCATTCATGAGTCTGAGTATTCTAAGGGTGATGATGACCCCAGAGAGTAGAACTAGAAAAGTTAAAAAGAAGGTTGAGGTCAGAAAAAACCTTGTTAACCAGGAGAGCTATCTAAAAACAAAGTGGGAGGAATGAGCTCCCCATCCTCATGGGATGTCTTCGAGCAGAGTGTGGATGTGTACTTATCAGGTGTTTTGTAGAGAGGATTGTTGTGCAGGTGTGAGGCTGAATTGTAAAGATCCCAAAAGATCGGGGGCGGCTAGGTGGCGCAGTGAATAGAGCGCGGGCCCTGGAATCAGAAGGACCTGAGTTCGGAGCCGGCCTCTGACACTTAATCCACACAAAACAAAAACCTAGCCGTGTAACCTTGGGCAAGTTACTTAACCCCAATTGCCCTAAAGGGGCGGCTAGTTGGCGCAGTGAGTAAGAGCTCGGGCCTCGGAGTTGGGATGACCCGAGATCAGATCCGACCTCAGAAAATGAGCACCCACGCATAAATCATGACTAGCCGTGTAACCTTGAGCAAGTTACTTAACCCCAATTGCTTTAAAAAAAAAAAAAAAGATCCCAAAAGATCATTCTCTGATTCTAGACAGGTAGGATCAGGGAAAACTTCCTGAATGAGCTGGTATTTAAGCTAGGTAACATTGCACTGAATACATATCAATGGGCCAATGGTCAAGCACATTGTGATATGTGAAGAGAAATATCATCACAGCATAAGAAATTACAAATATGAATTCAGGTAAACATGGGAAAACTTGTACAGGCTCTCATGGAAAGAAGAAAGCAGAACTGGGGAAAATGCATGATGCTTATGGGGACATCACAAAACACTGTACAATGAGACAAGGTGTAATTGTAATGACCGGTCTTAGTCAAAGACAAGAGATGAGGAAATGAATCTCTGTTTCTCGGAGAGGTGGAGGACCACGGTTATGGAACAATGCCTTTGCTGGCATGCTGTCACCTGGTTTTGTGGAACTGGTTTTCTTTGAGGCAAGAGGAGACTCCTGGGGTGGAGAGAGAGACCATGGCCAGATATGACTAGAGAAACATTGGTAAGCACTTGAGGCCAGGCAGACAGGGCCAGAAAAGGGTCAATCCTAGATTTAGCTGGAAGAGCCCCTGAGAACAGTAGAGTCTGACCACTCATTTTTCAGAGGAGGAAACTGAGGAAGAGGTAAAGTGCCTCACTCAGAGTCACTTGGCCAGTAGCTAACCTGTCTGAGCTAGGATTTGAAATTGGGTCTTTCTAATGCCAAGCCCATCCTCTCTATCCATTACATTGGGCTGACACACTTGATAGGGGGATGGGGTTTGGAGCTGTGATTTCATAGATGTAGGAAAATTCCCAATGAGGCAACTGCCTCTATCAATGCACATCGGTCCCTTTGTTTCCATGTCTAGTCTTAAAGAGCTGCCTATAGCAACGAAAGCTTATGTGACCTGCCCAGTGTCACACAGAGACCCAAATCCTCCTCCAGTCAGGGCCCCCCTCCATCCCTTTATCCAGGCTAAGGCCTCCCGAGATGTGCTTGGATGGAAGGGGCAGGAGGGAGTGGGGGAGGGGCAGCAGGAAGTAAGTGGAGAAAAGCCGGTGGGTGCATATTCTGGGGGCTCCTCTGAGGCCAAGCTGAATGCTTTGGACCCAATCAGATGGCATTTAGGTGTTGTCTTTGTCTGGCTGGGGACTACTATATACAGTAAGTGCTTAATAAATGCTTGTTGGAATGGCTTGACTTCTGAGAAGGGGGGAATGGTGAGATCTTCAGAGCAGTGGTTTCCCACAATGCATGTAGATGGCTGGTTTTAAATAGGCCACGGAGAACGTGCAAGCGTGTAAGAGCCCAGCACACATGCCCCATCCCTCCCTCTGCATAGGTATAGATGCATGCATCCAGCATTCTAATAACATGTTTGTGCATGTGCTGACACATATTTTCATAATCATAGGATCATGGGTCTAGAGCTAGAAGATACCTTGGAGGCCTGTACTATCATTTGACAGATGAGGAAACTGAGGCCCAGGGACCCTAATCTAACTTACTCAAGGTCACAGAAAGATAAGTTAGCATAGCAGAGCCAGGATGCAAACTCAGGCATCTGTGACTTCAAGTTCAGAGCTCTTACCACTGAGCCACCCCACCTCTCTAGGTACATGTGGTTGGATGAGGCATCCCAACAGGATGCCATCCCAACCAGTCTTGAAGGCAATGGCGTTCTCCTCTAAATGCAAATACCAGCAGTGCCCTCTCCCCAAGGATCCTTCTGTTCATTTTTATCAAAGGATTAGCATGAGGGACTGGTATATAATTGACAGAGATCTGACCTCAAGGTTAGGGACAGCTGGGTACAAGTCCTGACTCTGACATGGTCTGGCTGTATGACCCTGGGAAAGTCATTCTACCCTTTAGAGCCTCCAGGCAAATATCTAAGACCAGAACTTACAGAGTATGTGCTGAGTTTACTGGCAAGAGAGAATTGTGCATGCTCAAGTCAGTCTATAAACATTTAGTACATGCCTACTGTGTGTAACTCAAGAAGTAAGCACATATTAAGCACCTACAGTGTACCATGTACTATGTTAAGCTCTAGAGACAAAGGCAAAAAAATGGTCCTTGTCTTCAAGGACCTCCTCTAATGGAGGAGAAAACTGGCAAGCAACTGTGTACAAACAAGCCAGAGATGGGATCTTAAGCTCTTCCCCCACCCCTTAAAATGACCCACAATAATCAAAGGTTAGAATATATAATGTCAGAGCTGGGAGGGCCCTTAGAACCCAGAGTGTCAGGGCTGGGAGGGACCTGAGAACATGGAATAGAATGTTAGAACTAGAACAAACCTTACAACAAAAACTGTCAGAGCTAGTAAGGCATATAGAGCATGGGATGTCAGAATTGGAAGAGCTTTTTAAGGAGGAAATTCAACGCTTTAATTTGTAAAAATGGGGAAACTGAGGCTCTGGGAGGTTAAGCAAGACCAAGAGGTTTGTAGGTATCAGAGCTGAGTCTTGAGCCCTGCATCTCAAAGCTTTCTCCTGCTGCCCAACTGCCTCTGGGTTCTAAGAAATGGCAAACACAGGTGCAGAGGAGCCTAAGGAGAATCTGGGTGCATGTGGTAGGGAGCCTGCTTCGGCTAGATCTGCTCCCTGCTCATGCCAGCTTGAGAGCCCAGCGAGGCTCGCCATTAATGCCTTAGCCCCCTCTGGATCTTTCTTAGCAGTCAGCACTGTGCCCTATAGATAACCAGCACTTTCAAAATGGTTGTTAAATGAATTAATGAAGAACTAGTGAAATGTCCTCCTCCTAATCCCCCCCCCCCGTCCCACCCTTGACATCTGTTATCCTTCGAGGATGGGTCAAATGTGACTTCCTCTAATTCCTCCCACATCCAGAAGGAGGGATTTCTTCAACCTCTTCTGCTCTCCCAAGATTTTGTCCTTCTCTTACCCACTCCTCACACCCTAATTTATGCCATAGATATTCATATGCCTCTCATCTCCTTAGCAGATTATAAGATCCAGGAGGGCAGGGCCCACATCTTACCTCTGTACTGACTAATTGCCTAATAAATGGAGAATTAATTGAATCTAAACTGGATTTCATAAAACGCAGGCACTCTGTTCCAAGGACTCCCTCAGCTCTAATATTCTAGGTACTGAGGTACCTTCCAGTGTAGATTTTCTCTCCCCCATGTTCTTTCAAAGTTCTGATATTTTATGTTCTCAGACCCCTTTAAATTTATCTTCTACACTTTCAAAGCCCTCTCAGCTCTATGTTGTGTTCTAAGGCTCCTTCCAGCTCTATATTCAATGTTCTAAGGTCCCTCCAAGCTCTAGTATTCTAGATTCTAAGGCCCCTCCCATCTCTGACATTTTAGGTTCTAAGAGCCCCCCCCAGCTCTAACATTCAGTGTTCTAAGGGCCCTCCCAGCTCTGACATCCTGTGTTCTGAGGACCCTCCCAGCCCTGACATTCTATGTTCTAAGGTCCCTCCCAGCTCTGACATCCTGGGTTCTAAGGGCCCTCCCAGCTCTGACATTCCATGTTCTCGAGCCCCTCCCAGCTCTGCCATCCTGTGTTCTCAGGCCCCTCCCTGCTCTGACCTCCTGTGTTCTAAGGCCCCCCCAGCTCTAACATTCAGTGCTCCATAGTACCTTCCTGTTCCAGTATTCCAAGTCATTCTAAGTAATCTTAGGGCTCTGGGGCCTTTGGAGGCCACAAGTCTACCTTGGCTCTGGCTGAGAGAGCATCTGTCCTAGGATACACCCACTTCCCCAGCAGGAAAGCTCTGCAGGACCACCCCCACATCTGGGTTTTGGCATTTGCCCATGAGCATAAAAAGCATAGGTGCATTTCCGTACTGCAGGTTGGGTGAGTTAGCAGCCATGCAAGTGTGTACTTGTGTGTGGGGGGGTGCTCATTCTCAGGGCTGCATGGCTGTGGTAATGCATGCAGCCCCACGGCTGACCAGAATGCGAGTGCATGTGCAAGTCTGTTTGCGTGTGTGTTGGGGAGGGTTTGTGGGTTGATATGTGGAGATGAGGGTGGCTTTCTGCAGGAGAAGGCGGGAGATCACAGACAGAGGAAGTGGCTTCTTCGTCAATGAGAACCATGTGAAAGTTCTCAGAATGCGTCCCCTTCTCCCCCACGCCCTCCTCCCCGCCAAGGCTCGGCCTGCCTTCCTGCCCTCAGCATGGCACCCACCGCTGCAGGCTGGGGCTGGGACTCGAGTGCCCAGGATCTGACCTGAGATTCCAGGGCTCCTAGGCAGCTCCTGAAGGGGTGCCCCAAGATCCCCCAAGGGATAATTGAAGGACACACCTTTCCAAGGTCCCCAGATTCCACACCCAGCCCCTACTCTGGCCTTGTCTGTGGCTTCCCTTATCTATGAATTCCCCTGGAATCCCCCCAATGTAGGGTCCTGCTATAAACCACATACACATAAATACATGCCTACAAATACCTAGCAACCAATCTATCTATAAGCATTTATTAAGCACTTACTGTATGAAATTGGAGGCACCCTGGGGTACAGATACAAAAAAAAAAAGATTCCTGCTCTCAGGGTGCTTATATAGGAACATGCATGAATATATATGTATAGTATTCATATATATATATACACACGCACAGAATAAATGTATATGTGTTTATATATGCAGAAAATAAATGTCTATAGTATACATATAGGATGGATATTTGTATGTATGCACCCATGCATATTTGTATATATCACAAATAAGTATCTGTGTGTCTATATTTCCATATATATATATATATATATATACACACACAGCATAAATCATAAAACAAAGTAGTTAATTAAAAGGGAAGAAGGGAATAAGCATTAATTAAGCACCTATTATGTGTAGGCACATTACAAATATTATCTTATTTGATCATGTACAATCTTGGGAGGTTGATGCTATTATCATCCCCATTTTACAGATAAGAAAACTGAGGCAGGTAGAGATTTTTTCTTTTTAACTGACCTACCCATGGTCACACAGGTATTATGTGTCAGAGGCCGGATTTGAACTCTGGACTCCAGCTCAGAACACACAGACATTTTATATGTGTTTGATGTATATATATATATATATATATATATATATATATATATATATATATATATATATATATATATATTAGTATATATATATATATATACACATATGCATAAACACACACCTACACAAAGACTCTTCACTGCTTTGTGCCAAGGGTCCCGTCTGTCCCTGAAGTGATGTGACATAGTGTGTTTATGAGGGTGAGGGGGCTCTCTTCAGTCTGAACTTTCTGTCTCATCTAGAGTGAATTCCCCCCACAATTTTTACGTCTGTTTCCCCAGACTATCCCAGGTCCTAAATACTCTTAATGCCCCTGAAGGCAAAAGATTATGTTAAACCTAAAATTTTAATTTCCCCCAATCCTGCCCACATGCTCTGCACACGGAAAACACTTAGAGAAGGCATCTTAATGCATAGTAGATAGAATATTTGAATTACAGTCAGGAAGGCCTGAGTTCAAATCCCACATCAGATACTTAACCAGCTGCAGTAAGTGTGGCTCAGTAAGGCACTCAATCTCTTTTTTTTCTTTTTTGGAGGACAATTGGGGTTAAGTTACTTTGCCCAAGGTCACATGGCTAGTAAGTGTTAAGTGTCTGAGGCTGGATTTGAACTCAGGTCCTCCTGACTCCAAGGCCAGTGCTCTATTCACTGTACCACCTAGCCACCCCCCGGAGTCACTCAATCTTGCTCAGACTCAGTTTCCTTATTCAAAAAAGGGGCTAATACTAACAGCTACCTGACAGCCTTTTTGAAAGGATTAAATAAAAATACATGTAAAGCTCTTTGCAAACCTGAAAGTATTTTATAATAATTAGTAACACCTAACGTTTCCATAGCACTTAGAGATCTGTGCAAATTTCTTACTTCTATTATTTAATTTTATCCTTACAATAATGCTGAGAGATAAGTACCAGACTACCTGGGCTCAGTCTATGATCAGAACTAAGGTTAAGTGTGCCCTGGATTCTAGCTTAGTCTTTGTTGAAGGTTAATGGGACTGACTCTGTGCCTGCAGTCAGAATTCACTAGTCTGAAATCCAGATCAGTGGTCAGTCCCGAGCCAGGATCCAAATAGGATCAGGAGTCAGTCTGGGGCTGGGGTACTGATCACAGACTCCATAGGCATGACCCTCTATAAGTCAGCACTCCCAGGCTTAGATCTATGACTTCACAGAAGATCAGAGCTGGGAGGGCCCCTTGAACAAAAATGTCAGAGCTTGAAATCTCTGCTCTCACTGGTCTCACCTCCACATACTCAACTTTCTGACCTTGCCTTCCCAGCCCCATCTTACCCAAAGGAACTCATCTTCCTCACCTTCCTCACTTCTGGCCTTGTTTGCCTCACATTGCTTTGCCTCTCTCCTCACTAATTCAACCTCACCTCCCATCCTTACTTCTCAATGCTCACCTTTTCACCATCCCCTGCTTTCCTTTCCTTTCCAGACTTCTATTGCTGACCCACCTTCCCCAGACTCACATCCCCAGCTCAGTTAAGCCAGGAACAGATGTAAATACATAGTTTGTTTAAATCCCCCAAACCAAATCATCTGACCTCAGATGGTTTCATCACCCAAGTTTGGTCGTGGGGGTTTCCCATATGAGGAGTCTGGAAGGAGCTGAAACTTCTGCAGGTTAAGAGAAGTTTAGAAATTACCCTTAGAGGACAGATTCAGGCCTGGGAAGCTGGGCTGTTTGGGGACGGCCTTAAATTTACATAAACACAATCTTGCCCTCCCCATGGATACCTTATCAGAGACAAGGCTAAGGGCACCAATCCATGCTAACTTTCAGAATATTCTCATTAAGGTAAGCCTCAGGCTTTTAAGTAGAACCTTGGACAGAGCCCTGTCCCCAGACCCAAGCCTCTATTGGGAGACCAGTCTGGACATAGGGAGACCATTGAGAGATTCTTAAGGACAACTCTATTAACTGGTATCCTAGGTTCCTAGTTAGGCAGAAGAGCCTGGTAATGAGACACTTCTTCGTAGGGGTCTGCCTCACTGGCATCCTTCTCCAGTGCCTCTCTGTAGTGCACAGGTAACCCTGGGCTCTCATAGGTCAGGCCAATAGAGCCCAATCTCTGACAGGTCCTCCTAAACTGAGAAAACTTCTTATACATCTGACATTCCAAGCACCAACTTCACCTCATTGACAGAGGAGTGACTATTCTAGGAATGAACAACATATGGGGGACATTCACTAAGGCTCTAGGGTTGGCCAATGAAATCATAAATCTGTTCAGGAATTGAAACATTATAGGAGTCAGAAAACAGGTTGGAGTCTCACTATGCCATTAACTATATGAGCTTGGAGAAATCACTTATCCTCTTTGGTCCTCGATTTCCTCATCTGCAAAAATGATGCTGATGATGGTGATGATGGTGATGATGCTAATGATGCGGATGATGATGCTGATGGTGCTGATGATGGTGATGATGGTGATGGTGATGGGGTGGTGATGGCGATGATGGTGATGGTGGTGATGGTGATGATGCTGATGATGCTGATGATGGTGGTGGTGATGATGGTGATGGTGATGATGGTGATGCTGATGATGGTGGTAGTGATGATGATGGTGATGATGGTGGTGGTGGTGATGGTGATGGTGAAGATGGTGAAGATGGTGATGATGACTGTGATGGTGATGATGATGATGGCGGTGGCGATAAGAAGGGGATTGTCAGACGATTGTCAGCTCCGTTTTAATACTCATAATCAATGTACCTTAAAACAAAGAATGTCAGAGCTATAAGGGAGATTAGAACACAGAAATTCAGAATCACAGAGGACCTTAATTCAGATAGTGTCAGGGTGTAGAGGCAGCTTAGAATGTCATAAATGGAAGGGAGCTTAGAATGAAGAATGTCAGAGCTGGGAGGACACTTAGAACACAGAATATCAGAGCTAGAAATTCTAGCCTAGTATCTAATGGCTATAGAAACTTGAGTGAATTCCTTCCATAATTTGATCTGAAGTTTCCTCCTTTGGAAAAGGGGGATAATGAGTCAAGGGCCCCTTTCTCCTCCCTTTCCAGGGCACCCATCTTCTGAGTTCTAGTCCCAGGTATGGCTCTAACTGTGTAATCCTAAGCAAATTAAGTGAATTCAAGTGACTTTATCCACGCTAAGTCTCTTCCCTTTTCTGTGGGGTGAGGTCCCCTTTCCCACCCACTTGTCTGTGAAGCAACTCAATCTCTCTCCTCTCTTGCAGCAAAGTTGAGACTAAAACTTTGGTCAAGATTACAGGAGCCCAGATCTAGAGTAAGAAGGGGTGCTAGAGGCCATCTAACCCAACTCTCTCAATTGACAGATGAAGACACTGAGGCGTATCAAAATCAAATAATTTGCCCAAGGTCCCACAAGTAATGAGCGTCAGAGACAGGGCCCTCTGACTTCAGAGTCAGCATTCTTTTAGACTTAAGGAGGACTACAACCCATAGTGGACAAAGTCAAATTGGGGGAGGGAGGGGAAGGGCCACCATGCTGTCCTCAGCAGACTACTGAAGGGTTTTCTGAAGGTGGAGATGCTTCAGTCTCTATCTTCTCAACACACATGCCCTGGTTTGTAAGAGCAGGGGGAGACCTGGGCAGGGAACCTCTATTTGGAAGGTGGAGATCTGGGGGGTGTGGAAATCTGGGACCAGCGGGAAGACTGTGGAGGAGGAGAGAAGCCAAAAGGCCCTGAATCTCTTGAGGGAAGCATCAGACTAAAACCCAGAGCCCTTCAGCAGGAGTGACAAGACCTGAATATTCGGCCCAGGGATGCCGATAACTCCCCGTGTAACTTCAAGCGAGTCAAGTTAATTCGGGTTACTTTACCCTCTCTAAGCCTCAGTTTCTTCCTTTGTAAGATGACCCACCAGCAGCTGAAGATCCCTGTCCCCTGACACTCTGTTCTAGCAGTGCTAAATGCTTTGACGGACAGGAAGCTCATCATTAGCCCTGTTTCCACTCCTCAGTCAGCATCCTCCAGGTGTGGCAGCAGCTTGTCTGAGAGCCTTCAGTAAAGTCCACACAGTCCCTGTGGGGAACGATGCAAATCGGAGAGGTCCCCTGAGGCTTGGGCTAACCTGAAGTCATCTCTGTCCCCACCCTGTTCTTTAGTCTATTGAAAACAAGTTTCCTAGACTGCCCCCCTCTTTCTCTTAGGTCACAGGGAGGTCAGCCTTCTATCCCAGCCATCAGAGGAGCTTTAAAGGGGCTCCTTCCCCAACATACATAAAGCTCCCTCCACTGCCTGCCGAGACACAGACTTCAGGTCTGCTGTTCTAAAACACCCTGGCTAGCCATTCTTTCTTCCTTTGACTCAGCATCGGTCATGCCCTCTCCCTGCCCTCCCCAAGTCTGCACTGCTTATCCCCTGAGAATTAGAAGGGCCTTTAGAACACAGTAAGAACTGAAAGAACCCTTAGAACACAGGATGTCAGAACTGAAAGGACCCTTAGAACCCAGAATGTCAGAACTGAAAGGACCCTTAGAATGCAGAATATCAGAGCTGGGAGGGCCCTTAGAGAACAGAATGTCAGAGCTGGCAAGGCCTTTAGAACACAGAATGTCAGAGGTGAAAGAGACCTAAAAACAGCATGATAAAGCTGGAAGGGATTTTAGAACATGAGCCCAATCAATCAATAAATATTTCTTAAGCACCTACTATATGCCAGGCACTGTGCCAAGCACTGGGATACAAAAGAGGCAAAAGACAGCCCCTGCCCTCAAGGAGCTTACAATCTAATTTGGGGAGACAAAATGCAAATAAATATATGCAGAAGCCATCTACAGTATAAATAGGAGATAGTTAACATGGGAAGGCACTAGAATTAAGAGGGGAGAGGGGGCAGCTAGGTGGCACAGTGAATAGATCATCAGACCTGCAGTCAGGAAGATCTGAGTTCAAATCCAACCTCAGACACTTACTAGCTGGACAAGTCACTTAACCCTGATTGCCTCAAAAAAGGGGTTTGGGGTGGGCATGGGGAAGAATTTCAGTAAGATAAGGAATTTTTGGTGAAACTTAAAGGGATGTCGGAGCTAGAAGGGACCTCAGAATACAGAGTGAAGGTGTGGCACAGTGAATAGAGCACCAGCCCTGGAGTCAGGAGGACCTGAGTTCAAATCCGACCTCAGATACTTAACACTTACTAGCTGTGTGACCTTGGGCAAGTCACTTAACCCCAATTTTCCTACCTTCCCCCCTCCAAAAAAGGGGGAACAAAAGAATACAGAGTGAATGGAGCCCTGGAATGTAGAATTCCAAAGCCAGCAGAGACCTTCACCATCATCTTATCTGGGAGATCTTCATGTATTCTGAGTCCTGAACCCAGTGGGCAGTCTGGGGAAGCCTAGGTATCCCCTCTCAGGCTGATGGTTTCAAATGCATAAAACAAAATGCTCAAGATTACCAAGGAAACCAATTACACTGAAATACAGTGACCACATTAGAAAAAAAAATTCACCCCAGGTTGAGAGCCCCTGATAGTCTAAGCTCCTGATTTTACAAATGAGACTCAGAGAGGGGCTTAAGGTCACACAAGGAGTTATAGCCACAGCCAGGACCAGGTCAGAGGTCCCATCCTCTCCCGACCTCTGCTCCTTCCCATTCCATGTTTTATCTCTGTGGGTGACTATCTCAAAGAGGCTGAACACAGTCCCAAGACCAGGGGAAGGTGGCACCCATAAGGCAATTCAATTCAATTCAGGAAGGCATTATTACATATCTACTATGCACCAGGTACTGGGCTAGGTCCCAGGGATACAGAAACAAAAATGAAACCCTCCCTGTCCTCAGAGAGTTTGTGACTTCTGAAGATCCTGACACCCAGGACAAAGTGAATACAAGGTCTTTTGAGATGGGAGAAGGCACAAGGTTGGCGGGGGGGGGGGGGGTGTAGTTAGAGAAGGTTTTACCTACAAATTCTAGCTGAGCCTCGAAAGGCAGGAGCCTAAGAGGCTGAAATGAGGAAGGAGCACACCCCAAGGTGGGATCCAGTTTATATATAAGAACTGGGGCAGAAGAAGACCTTCCAGTATTGGGGGAATGGGCCATTCTGTCTGGAATCTAAAGCGGCAAAGGGAATAATGAACTAAAAAGGCAGACTGGAAACAAAGGGCAGAGGACCTTGAATGCCAGTCCAAGAGGTTTTATTTTTGTCCCAAAGATGGAGGGACAAAGATGACACCTTCCTCCCTTGTGTCCCCCAGTCTGCGAGATAGAGCCAATGGAAGCGGGGCTGCTTCCTGAAGGACAGTGTCTGCACAAAGCAGGTCTCCCCAGGAAGGGGGGCTCCACTTGTCTCATCTGTGAGTTTCTATCTCCATGGAGCGACTCCCCCACTGGGGAGTATCCTCACAGACTTTGTCTACACGGGCTTGTCTCTGTGGAAGCAGTGTGTGTCAGGCAACATGTGACACATGGGTCTGTCATTTGTTTGTCCTTGAGGGCAGTGCTCTATGCTCTGGCTATATGGCTACACAGGGTGACTATGTCTCCAACTCCATGAGGAATTGTCTACATAAGGTTTGCCTACATGAGCTTGTTTTCATTGGGCTATATCTAGATGAAAGTGTCTCCTTGATCTTATCACTGTCTGGGTGGGCCTTTCTTATGGGTTAGTGTCCCCATGGGAGACTTTTTTATTTTTTTGGCTTTTTGGAGGGGGGAAGGCAGGGCAATTGGGGTTAAGTGACTTGCCCAAGGTCACATAGCTAGTAAGTGTTAAGTGTCTGAGGCTGGATTTTAACTCAGGTCCTCCTGACTCCAGGGCTTGTGCTCTATTCACTGCACTACCTAGCCACCCCTGTCCCATGGTAGACTTTTTAAGAACCAAAGGACTGGATTTCTAATGGTAAAATTCCAGGCACTATAATAGGTGGGTAATAGAGTTATTTGGGGCAGAAGAGCCAAGAGCCTTTTGGAAAATTATCTTTTATTATGACCTCGAAAATTAACATTCCTGTGTTTAGAAAAAAAAATGAAAAAGAGGAGTGTTTATGAAACCATGAATCTCCTTTACATAAAACTTGGGGGTTTTGAAAGTATATATCAAATTTAACATAATAGTACCAAATGTTTTTGAGTCATTTTGACCCTTCATGATCCCATTTGGGGTTTTCTTGGCAGATACTAGAGTGGTATGCCATTTCCTTTTCCAGCTCATTTTACAGATGAGGAAACTAAGGCAAACAGGGTGAAGTGACTTGCCCAGGGTCACCCAGCTAGTAAGTGTCTGAGCCTGGATTTGAACTCACTAAGAAGAGCACTCAGGAAGAAGCTGCCGTTCAATAGTACCGTGACTGCCCTACTTATATGTGTCCCCTTCTAAATTTTCTTCTACTCTCTTCTGTATATTTTCACACATATTATTGACATTCTTCTTTTTTTTGCACCCTTCTCACTAGTCATTGATTCTCTCCTCTCAGCTCTTCCCCCCTCCATAGAAGCCCTCCCTCGTAACACGTGTCTGTGGTAAAGCAAGACAAGTTTACCCATGAACCATGTAAAAAGATAAAGTCTCATTGTCCACCTACAATAGATCACTTTTCTGCAAAGAAATGGGTGGCACTCCTCTGGAATCATCTCGTTCATCAGAGCCCTTCACTCTTTCCAGGTTATTTTCCTTTATGTTACTATAGCCATTATAAACATTATTCTCTTGGTTCTTCACCCAGCATTAGTTCATAGAAGACCATATTTCCCATACTTCCTTCTTCATATTCATCATTTCTTATAGCAATTACACTATTCAGTTACATTCATATGCCATAAATTGTTCAGCCTCCTCCATTGATGGGCAAGAGGGATCTTTCTAATTAATGATAATAGGTACGGTATCAGCAGACAGCATGAGGTGTTGGATGGATCCAGCCCAGAAGTCAGGGAGACCTGGGCCCAAGTCCTAGCTCTGATATATAGTGACCCTTAGCTTCTCTTTGTCTTAGGACAGATGCAAACATGAGTTGGTAGAGGGAGTTTCCACACTGGGAATCCCCTTCATCAGTGAAATCATGGGTCTAGCAAATTATTATTATTATTATAAGTAGCATTAGTTTACCAAATACCTTCCAATTCATGATCAAAGACTCTCCTGGTAAGGGAGCTAATCTCATCATCACCAATTTGACAGAGGCTCAGAGAACCTGTGACTTGCCCAAGGACACACAGCAAATAAATCCCCTGAGGAACTTAAAATGGAGTCCTGATTATGAGATGAGGCATTCTGGCCCATGGTATGAAGTCAGCTTTGTTCTGGGGTGGGGGTGGGGGGGCAGGGAGACGCAGAATGGTCATTTTATCAGGAACTTGCACTTAACCTCAGCCCTGTGGCACCACTGGCCTCAGGCAGCCTTTGTCCCTCTCTAAGGGGGAGCTTCCCAATCTGTAAAATGGGGTCTCCAATGTCCCCTCCAGCTTTGATGCTCAGCAAGCCTATGGTTCTCCATTTCCAAGGGACTGCTCCTGGGCATCTTGGCTTCCGCTGCTTGGTGGGTGGTACGCCTGCCCAGATCCCACATGAAAGGTCTCCTCCCTCCCCTGGGTGTCCCGGCACCTGGAAAAGCCGGCAGCTTGCCCAGGACCTGGCTGGCCCTGTGGCTGGAACACCAGGGAGGATCAGTTAGGTCTGTCACCTTGTTTCAATAAGGGGTAGACCAGGCAGCTCGCCTCAGTCCCAGCCTTGTGCCCCTCATCAAGAAGCTTTCTCCAAACCTTGCCTGGATCTCCACCTCTAAAAAACAGTTAAGGGCCTCTTCTTTCCACTGCCCTTAGAGGCAGGGCGCAAAGGAAGGAAGGGAGAATGGGCCACCCCCTGTGGCTACAAGGCTTGCCTGGGCACCAGTCCTGATGACCACCAATGTAGCATGCATGCTGGATCAGAAATCACTTTTCTCTGGGCCTTCCTTTCAAAGTGAAGCCTTCCCTTTTCAGGGGGACTGGGAAGTCTAAAGTATTTTCATAATAATGAAAAAATGCTTTGCATACAGTAAATTTTGATAGAAATAAGCCTCATGAACAAAAGCCCTTGAGGAGGGGCTTCAATAACTTTCAAGAGTTCTAAAGAATTCCTGAGACCAGAAAATTTGTGAAACTGTTCCATGATCTATGCGTCCTCTCAGATTCAGACCTTCTATGCTCTAGGGTCCACAGAAGGGGTGCTCAGAGTGTGGGCCAAGGACCTGAGACCTTTTCAAGAGGCCCCAAACCATTTTCATAATCATAGTAAGATGTTATTTATATAACTCACATAAATAAAAGTCCTTTAGGATCCTCAATAATTTGTGAAAGTGTAAAAAGATCCTGAAAGCAAAAAACTTTGAGAATTACTTTCCTAAGGTCCCTAGATGAGAGAATATTTGTAAAGAACACTTAGTGTGACATATAGTTGTTTTTCAGCCATGTCTGAGTCTTCCTGACCCCATTTGGGGTTTTCCTGGCAAAGATACTGAAGTGGTTTGTTATTGCCTTCTCCAGTTCCTTTTACAGATAAGGAAACTGAGGCAGGCAGGGTTAAGTGATTCGGCCAAAGTCACCCAAATAGTATGTGAGGTGGGATTTGAACTCAGGTCTTCCTGACTCCAGGTCCAACACTCTATCCACTTTGCCACCTAGTTAGCACATAATAGGTGCTATAAAAATGCCTATATACTTCCCCTTTTCGTCTAATATACTCAAGCCATTTCCAGTTCTGACATTCTGTGTTCTGAATTCTTCTGGCTCTAACTTCTAAAGTCCCTTTTAGGTCCCTTCCAACTCACATTCTATGTTTTAAGGTCCCTTCTGGTGCTGACATTTTGTAGTCTAAGGATTTTCCCAGCTCTGACCTCCTGTGTTCTAAGGGTCCTCCTAGCTCTGATATCCTGTGTTCTAAGGGCCCTCCCAGCTCTGACATCTTGTGTCCTAAGGGCCTTCCCAGCTCTGACATCCTGTGTTCTAAGGACCCTCCCAGCTCTGACATCCTGTGTTCTAAGGGTTCTCCCAGCTCTGGCATTCTGTATTCAAAGGCCCTCCCAGCTCTGACATCCTGTGTTCTAAGGGTCCTCCCAGTTCTGACATCCTGGGTTCTAAGGGCCCTCCCAGCTCTGACAATCTGGGTTCTAAGGCCCCTCCCAGCTCTGACATCCTGTGTTCTAAGGGCCCTCTCAGCTCTGACGTTCTATGCTATAAGGGTTTTCACCTCCTCAGGTGCTTTTCTTGATACCATCAGCCCTCTCCTTTCTGATATGTCATCTTATGACTCTAAACATACTTGATATTCACTTATCTGTATATACATTTTAACCCCTGAAAAGAATATAATCTCCATGAAGGCAGGAGTGTTTCATTTTTTCCTTTGTATCTATCACAACCGACTACACTCCCCAGTGCCTTGAACATAGCAGGCAATTAATAAATGCTCCTTAAACTAAATAGTAGGAGCCTAATCAGTGTGTATTATTGAATTGAATTCGAATGGTATGACACTGTGCCTTCAAGGTGGTTATGTGAGCCTGGGTATGTATTCTAGGTACCCAGAGGAGATGGGGCCTATGGTACAGAACAAAATGCAGGTTGATATGGAGTGTTCTAATTCATTGGAGGCATTGCCATGATGCTGCGTGTTTAAGGTACATAGAATTATGTGGCATGCTGCCGGCTGTTCTGGTCCACAGGAAGTATGAGCTGCTCTAAGTACATAGAAGTGTGTGATATTCAGACCCTTACTAGCTGTGACCCTGGGCAAGTCACTTAAACCCTCTCTGCCTCAGTTTTCTCATCTGTAAAATGAGCTGGAGAAGGAAATAGTAAACCACTCCAGTATCTTTGCCAAGAAAATCCCAAATGGGATCACAAAGAGTCAGAAATGACTCAACAACAAAAATATTCATACGGATGTATTTTATATGTGTGTGTGAGAATATACGGAACAAAACCATCTGATCTGAATCCATAGATACATATGGCATTATACTGATCATTCTAGGTTCACAGAGGTATGTGGCATGGTCTAGAATACCCACAGAGATGCCTGGGGCAGCACTAGGTGCTCTGGGTGCCTAGGTTGTGCCACAGAAGCTGAGAACTGGAGAGAGCCAGGGGAGGCACATGAGAACTTTCCCAAGGCCTCCTGAAGATAAAAACGGGGACCCCTAAGGCCTAGAGGAAAGATGTTTGTGTGTGTGTTGTGCATGTGTGTACATGTGTATGTGAACAAGTGTGGCTCCACAGTTGTGTGTTCTTATACAAACAGATGAGTGTACCCATCTCTCCATGTGTCCCCATCATGTTAGCGTTAGGAAGGGGCGGTGCCATCCAGCAGAACAGGTACTGGTTTTAGAGTTGGAGCATCTCAGTCCGAGCTGCTACCTACCTGCGTGACCTTAGGCAAGTTACTTAGACTCTCTGGGCCTCAGTTTCCCCATTTGAGGAGGGAGAGAGTTGGGTAAGTTATCTCCAAGGTCTTATCTCTGAATCCTATTACTAGGTATGTTTATTGATAAATATCTAACATTTATGTAGCAATTGAAGTTTTGCAAAGTGCTTTAGTTGCATCATCTCGTTCAAGCCTGATGCCAACCCTAGGAAACAGGACTGGGATTCTCTCTTTGCCCCCTTTTAAATCTCCAGTGTCCTGCAGATCGTAGCTTGGGTCTGCTTTTCCCGATACCCCTAGAGATAAGTCCTGTTATCCCCATTTCACCAATGAGGAACCAGAGGCTGAGAGAATTTAAGGGACTTACCCAAGATCACATAGCTAGCATCAGAGTCAGGTTTTCAATCCAGGAGCTTCCTGCTTCTAGGAGCAGCATTTGATTCCTCACGTGCTAAATGTGAGCTCCACACAGGAATGTGCCCGACACTCCCTGTATGTCATTTATAAGCCCATGTGTGATGACAGGCACGGGTGTTTACAGGTGTTTTTACAAGGGTGTGGATTTACAAAAGGCAACATGAAAAACAGCAGATGGGCACTGGACATCAGGCTGGGGTCTGCAACTTGCTGTCCCTGTGGCCTTGGGAAGGCGGCCTACCTTCTCTGGGCTGCCTGCTGACTCCTCTGGGACTCTGTAAGGTGGACCCAGAAGGGACTTCCTCCCCTGAGGGGCTGGATGAGATGACTGAAGAGGACCCTCAGAGCTCCTCTTCCCATCCTCTGAGAGTGTGCTCAGCCTATCAGCGCCAAGCGTTTATTAAACACTTACTGAGTGCCAAACACTGTGCTCGTGGACACATGTGTGTGTGTGTTTACAGGTGTGTACATGTTTACAGGTGTGTGTTTATGAGCATGTGTGTATGTATTTATAGGCATGGGGCCTCTATGTGCCCCCCCAATATCTCAGGGCTTAGGAAATGGACCAGATGGACTTTTATAAATACATGTTATTTTAGAATCTCTTTGCCTTACACACACACACACACACACACACACACACATACATACACACGCACTCGAACACACACACACACACACACACAACGCACCACCACCACCACCACCAGGGCTGTCCCCATTGCCCCCATTCAGCAGCTCTGGCAGTTTTATAGCCAAATTATAGCCCTTGAAAAAGAAGGGTTTATTACGGAAACACTGACCCGGCCTTAATGTGAGTGGAAAAAAGGGGGAGGAAAGGTGTCTCCACCATGAAGAGGTGTTTCTCTAATGAGGGTAATTATGGCATAATAAGGGCTCCAGCCAGAGCTACTAGGTCCTAGGAGGGGTCTGGGAGGAGACTTGCCCCAATGGGGCCACTGCCTGGGCAACCAGGAGCCCCCAGGGAAGGAAAACTAAAGGGGCTGGGGCCACAGTCGTTGGAGAAGAAAAGGTCTGAGACTTGCTGGGGCCCTGAATAAAGAGACCTTGTGCGAAGAGCCCAGGCCAGGGAGTCCAGACAGCCGGATTCCAACCTTGACCCATCCTGCTGGGCATCTTTGGGAAAGTTCCAATATCCCCTAAACCTCAGTTTCCTTATTTATAAAATGAACCACTTGAAAGAACCACTCTATGAGCTTCCTGCCAGTTCTGACCTTCTATATTCTAAGATCTCTCCAAGATTAGAAAATCTATAGTCTAAGGTCCCTCCCAGTTACACTCTTTTATGTTTTGGGCAACACCCATCTCTAACATTCTTTGTTCTAGGACCATCCCACCCTCACCAGCTCTGACTTTCTCCATTCTAAGGTCCCTTCCAGATCAGATGTTCTATGTTCTAAGGGCCCACCCATCTCTAACATCCCAGGTTCTAATGTTCTTTCCAGGGCTCACATTTTATGATTTACTAATCTCCTATTTGGTTGAGGGGTACTGTCTCAGAACAGAAGAGGAACCATTGTGGCCCAAGGTGGGGGGGTTAAAAATTAAGCAGGAGGCAATTCAGTTAGATCTGAGGATGTATTCCCTGACTTTCAAGGCTGGAATACTCAAGGGAGGGAATGGGGTGTGTCCTGGGAGGAAACAGGGGAGAAGGCAGAATGGGCAAAAGCAAGATGCTTGAGGAGACCAGTGAATTCTCTGAGGATTCCCTAACTCTCAAAATTGAGATTTAACATCTGAGTGCATCCTCAAAGATGACCACACATCAGACTTTGTAGTAGCTTTTGTTCCCCCATCAGAATGGCCAGAGCCCTTAAAGACTCAGTCTCAACCCACAGAGGAGCAATCTGAAGCCCAGAGGGTACAAGTGACATGTCCACAGTCACACAGCAAAGCAAAGCTAAGACTCCAATTCTCATGGGGCGGCTAGGTGGCGCAATGAGTAGAGCGCCGGCCCTGGAGTCAGAAGGACCTGAGTTCGGATCCGGCCTAGGACACTTAACACACACACACACAAACAAACAAAAACCTAGCCGTGTGACCTTGGGCAAGTTACTTAACCCCAATTGCCCTCCAAAAAAGAAAAAAAAAAAGACTCCAATTCTCGGATGCCCTTATTGATGGAGAAACCTTCAGACTTCAAGAGTTTGGCTCCTTCCCTGGAAAACGACATAGATTAAGGGCTCAGACCTCCTCTGTCCCCCTCTACTTTGCAGAAGGAGCTATAGGGCAGGGTGCCCAGACACAGGCCTCATCACCTCACTTGAAGGAAGTTAAAAGCTATTGAAAATGTGCCATCTTTCTCATCCAAGAGAGATATGGGCTCCTGACCTTCCATCAGGAGCTTGTACAAAAGGACTTCCTTCTCCAGAAGGTGGTTGGGCTGCACAAAGTCATCCATATTCTCTCACCCAGTCTACCTTCCATTGAACTAGTCTCTGCCTCCCTAGTATTAATTACTGAGCTAACCAGCAAGCATACTCCACTCTGTCTTTACTCACTGACATACTCAGGTAAGAACAGATTCATTTTGGTTGTGCCTTAGTCCCCAGACACATCTGGTTCTTTATTTAACACACATGGATGGAGAGCCTATAAGAGGGAGAAGGGGCATCAGTGGCATGGCCAGGAAGGGTGATGAGCCCACAGAAGGAGAGATTGGCATGGACCAGGGAAGTCTAAGAAGGTTTTGTGGAAAAGGCAAGTCTTGAACCATGGAAAGATAGGAAAAAATCATAAGCTGACAGAATCTTTTGAGAAAGAGAACCCTAGGGGCGGCTAGGTGGTGCAGTGAGTAGAGCGCCGGCCCTGGAGTCAGAAGGACCTGAGTTCGGGTCCGGCCTCAGACACTTATCGCACGCACAAACAAAAACCTAGCTGTGTGACCTTGGGCAAGTTACTTAACCCCAATTGCCCTCCAAAAAGCCAAAAAAAAAAAAAAAAAAGAAAGAAAGAAAGAAAGAGAACCCTAGTCCATCTGCTGCCTCTGGAAACTTCTTCCTAAAGGTTTTCTAGGAAGGAAATCCATCAGTATCCAGAATCCTCTTCCCAGTTAGCTGTGGCTGGCTTCTTGGGAGAAGAGATATTTCTAGAGCTTTTGGAAGAATGAAAGGGAAGGTTGGCAAGCTTGGGGAGAAGAGGAGAATATCAGTGATAGTTGAATGAGAACATCACTGGAAGCCAGGAAATCCTGTCTTTGCCACTAATTAGATATGTGACCACTCTGCCTCAGTTTCCTCTCCTGTGAAATGAAGGGGTCATTTAATCCCCTCTCTCTAGCCAGGATGTTCTGTGTTAGAGCTTTCAATAATTCAGTCTTGTCTTCCCAGTCAGATAGGAGACAGTGACTGTTTGACCATTCCTTCTCCCTCTGAGTCTGTACCACCAGCATCCCCTACCCCCCACTATAGACTCACAGCTGGAGCTCAATAAAGATCCAACAGTTGATCAGTTACCTGGAAGAATCCCCAAGATACAAGCAGAATTGAAGTCTACAGGGGTCCCTACAGATCCAACACTGGAGTATCCCATGAGCTCCATATTGTCCAGAATTATCCTTCCTGCTTCCCAGAGATAGGCAACTGGGCCCAAAGTGGGCACTGGCAGTTGGAGCTCTGTGGACAGCCCTAACTCTCTCAGGATCTGTCTGAAACCCAAATATAAAGTCCCAACTGTTCTTGAAGCATTGGTTTATGGCTGTTTTTTTATCTTATGCCATGCATACAAAACATAGTTAATTTCTTTCGGAAAAGTGTGTGTGTTTGTGTGTGTGTGCATGCGCGTGTGCGTGTGTGCACACCCGTGCACAAGTGTGAGTGTGTGTGTGTTTTTCAAGGGCGACATTTGAAAGCCATGTGGCTTTTATTGCTAGCAGGAATGCTGGGGGGGGCTGCGTTCCTGGCCAACCACATGAAATGCAGCTGTAATCTTCCTGCGCGTAAGGGCAAAGCCCCCTTGTTTCCTCCAAGCAATCAGCCTCTGAAATTAATTATGGCTCCACTAGGACTGACAGTCATTAGGCCCTTTCCAGGGAGGTGGAAAAAAACTCTAATGGAGCCTGCACTGGGCCATGGAGACTGGCCAACCCAGAGACCTGCTGGGCCAGGGGGCAAAGGACAGGCCAGTGTTGTTCTTGCCCCCCTTCCCTAACTCTCTCACTCCCACCCCTGCAGAGTGGCTCTGGCCTGCTGCAGAGAGTCACTTTATGTGGGCACCATTTTTAAATGGTTCATGACCTTGGATTAGTCTCTCACCACTCCACTTCAGGGATGGTTACTCAAGGAAGGCTTCCCTGAGGAGATGGGATTTTGCAGGCTTTGGGAAGGAGAGGAAAGAAAGGGGCAATTCAGGACTAGGACATGAATTGGATAGGAGGAGGGAAGGGGGAGTCAGTATGCTAGAGTGGGAGAAGATTGGGTGGGACCGAGACTCAGGAGGCCAAAGAGACCCACATTCTGTCCCTATCTGTGCCAAACATGTGCTTTTCGACCTTGGACAAATAACTTGGCCTTTCTCTTCCTCTCTCTCTCTCTCTCTCTCTCTCTCTCTCTCTCTCTCTCACTCTCTGTCTCTCTGTCTCTCTCTCTCTCTCTAGCAGATATACAGCTCCCCCTCACTCAGCATCTAGCAGAATGTACTGTACAAAGTAGAAACTTAATTAGTTTTGTTATTGAATGAATGAATGAAGTGAATGAATAAGGTAGTATGGCATTCTTCTCCAGAGCTAACATTATTTCCTTTTAGAGTCTAATATGCTATGTTCTATGGTCCTTCCAACATTATATTATGTGTGCTAACATTTGATATTCTAACATTCCTCTGACATCCTGTGTTCTAAGGCCCTTCCTAGCCCTGACTTTCTGTGTTCTAAGGCCCCTCCTAGCCCTGAACTTCTGTGTTCTAAGGGCCCTCCCAGTTCTGACATTCTGTGTCCTAAGGGCCCTACCAGCTCTGACATTCTGTGTTCTCAAGTTCCACCAAGTCTCAGTGCTGTTTAGAAACCTCAGCATATAGAATTATTAGAGCTGCAAGGAGCCTTGGAAGCCAAGGTCCAGGGCAGGGGAGCTGACTAGCCCTAGTGCACACAGAACATTAGTGATGGTGCTGGGTCTAGAGTCTAGGCCTCCTGACTTCTAGCCCACTGCTCCCTCCCTTGTACCACAAAGCCCCCTGAGTTGACCTTGGAACTTTTGGGGGCCATGAATTGTTAATGGGAAATTTCCGAAAGGGAATTTCTTTGAGGTTAATGCTAGGGTTGCTGCATTTCCACCTCGGTTTACTGAATTAAAGCCCAGGAGGCTGCCTGAGGGAGGGGGAGCCATCTGGGTCAGTTCCCATGGAAGGGACCATTCCCTCCCTGCCAGAGACCCTGGGGCCTTGTCCAAGGAGGGCTGTGTTTGGGGAGGGGGGAAGGAGAAGAGGAGGGAAATGACACTGGCTATTAACCTCTGCTAAAACATATCGAGGGAAGAGGCCTCACAGGGAGCCAGATCTGATCTGTTAAGAGCTCTAAAATGCATTTCCCACAAACCAATATGGACTGATTTCCCCCAGAAATGTAGACAAGGAGAAACTCCATGTGGGACATGTGGTCAGAGACCCAATTGGGCTGCTTGACTTCTATTCTTCACCATCCATCCATATATCCTGGCTCCCCCCTTCCTCTGCCCAGAGGCTGCTGGGAAACTCGAGGGGGAGGGGAACTAGAGAACTGAGTGCAAGGCCTTTCTGAAAACTGACAGGCCATGTTGGATGGTCACCAAATCCTAGAGTGTTCAAGCCTGGGGCTGGGAGAGCCCTTAGAACACAGACTGTCAGAGCTGGGGGGTCCCTAGAACTTGGAATATCCCAGAAGTGAGGAACTTTATAATACAGAAGGCCAGAGATAGCAAGGGCTATAGAGCATAGGATGTCAGAGCTGGAAGATCTTAAAACATTAAGTATTAGAATTGGGACCTGGAAGAAAATTTAGAGCACAGAAAACCTGAACTAGCAGGAAGCCAAGACCACAGAATGTCAGAGCTCGAAGGGACCTTAAATAGAGTTTAATCCAGCTCCCTCATATGAAAGAGGAAGAAACCGAGGCCTAGAGAAGGGAAATTATTTTTCTAATGCTACAGCTTATGGCTGTATGGCCATAGCAATGGCAAGACCAAAACCCACATATTCTGACTCTTAGTCAAATGATCTTTCCATTACCTTCTCCGAGGGTCCTTGAGGGTCAGACTCAGAGGGGCTGGCTGGATTGGTGTGGTCATGCCAGGTCTGGACACTAACTTTCAAGGAGAAAGAATGTGGGAAAGGAACAGGACACAAATTGTTTGTTCCAAGGATACACAGTGTGAATAGGATCTGGGGAATTTGCAAAACAGTACTGGAGGTAACTTTGGGCACTGCAGTGAAGCCTTAGAGACCCCAAATCTCATTGTACCCTTGCCTTTCCAATGTACTAGGCCGAGATTGAGGGGGGCCTGAAACTATTGGAAAAGGGGGCTCAAGTGTCTTGGTAGGAGCTTAGGAAGGAAGGAAGGAAGGAAGGAAGGAAGGAAGGAAGGAAGGAAGGAAGGAAGGAAGGAAGGAAGAAAAGAAAGAAAGAGAGAGAGAAAGAAAGAAGGAAAGAAAGGATGAAGAGACTGAGGAGTAATGAAAGGATGGCCCTCACAGCCCTAGGGAGACCCTAGAACAAGGCCAAAATTATTCCCTACGACTTGCAAATGAGTCTTCTTCCAGCTTATAGCAAAACCCAGAGACACTTATCTCCAGGCCATTTTACATTCTTTCACTTGGTCTGTCCTCCAACCTCCAGATACTGTAGACCTGGTCCAGGTACGTTTGGATAATAGATCTTAGATCTAGAAGAAATCTTAATGGTTATTGAGCCCAACTCTCTCATTTGACAGATAAACTGAGGTATAGAGAGGTTGTGTGATTTGACCAGAATCACAACAGTTAATAAATGTCTGGGGTGGGATTTGGAAAGTACTGTTTGTCCACTAATTTCAAGTGTTATGCCAGGCCCTGATAACCTATCCCTGTTTCTTGAGCAGCTGGAGTGCTCTCTCTGTCTGTCTCTGTCTGTCTCTCTCTGTCTCTGTCTCTGTCTCTCTCCCTCCCTCTCTCTCTGTCTCTCTTTCCCTCCCTCTCTCTCTCTCTGTCTCTTTCTCTGTCTCTGTCTCTCTGTCTCTGTCTCTCTGTCCCTCTCTCTCCCTCTCTCCTTCTCCCCCCCCCCCCACATTCTAGACCTGTGTCTGTTCAGAACCTGTCTCCAACCTACCTTTCCAGCCTTATTTCACTTGGCTTATAGGACTTAGACATAGATATACACAACACATTTCATTAGAGGAAGTACCCAGGCAATTTTACAATTTTTAAGGTCAATATTTATTGAAATCTCAGGCATAAAGGTTATTATTTTTATTGATCAAAATAAAGAAACTAAAAGTTAACTATTTTTAATTAATGACAAAAATTTGCTCAAAGATGCAAACTTAAAAAAAAAGATATGCCAACTTTTGGGGGAGGAGAAGAGATACTGGAATGTAACTGGGTAAACGCAGCATATTCTGTATTAACACCTACAGATTCAGAACTGGACAAGACTTTAAAGACGACCTACTGCTTTACATTAGAGAGGAAAATGGAAGTGAATTATCCAGGTGCAGAGCAGAGGCCTTAAGCCAAAACTTCTACCTCTAAATCCAGGTCTCCTCATCAAGATTGCCCCTTCCATGGTCTTAATCCCTTCAGTGTTGGTGAATTTGCAAAAACATTCCCCCATCTCCCTTCCTCCACCAGAACACATTCCCTTTACACCTCCTTCTCAAGGCCCAGTTCAGAGACCACCTCTTCCATGATTCCTTCCCAGATTCCAATCCCATCCCATCCAATGATCATTTATTAAATACCTATTAAATGTGAAGCTCTGTGCTAGGCACTAAAGATTGTTGTCCTTCAGTTGTTTCAGGCATGTCCGACTCTTGGTGAGTCCATATTCTTGGCAAAGATACTAGAGTGGTTTTCCATTTTCTTCTCCAGTTCAACAGGTGATTGAGGATGGCAGACTGGAATTCAAGAGTCACAGGCTGATTATATAGACCTGGGGAGCCACCAGTACAGTGATAAGAATTGAGCCCAAGAGACAATGTAGAAGAAAAAAAAAGATGACCCAGAGCAAAGCCTTGGGGTACACCTATGTGTAGGGAGTGAGACGTAAATGATGATCTAGCAAAGGAGCCTGAAAAGGAGTGGTCAGACAGATAAGAAAAGAGAGCCATAAAAGGCTGAGGAGAAGACTGTCCAGGAGATTAGGGTGATCAAGGAGGAGTATAAGGAAAAAGCCTCTGAATGAATGATTAAAAGTCTGTCAGTAACCTTGGAGAGGAATTTCCAGTTGGGGGGAGGACCATCAAAAGTGACCATTCCCTTGGATTTCTCCTAGCATCTTTCCCCTGCCCTTAGCACATTCTCAAGTATAATGGTTTGGGAGCCAGAAGGGACTTTGGAGGCTACTGAGTCCAGCTTCCTCATTTTACAGAAAGGAAACTGAGGCTGGGAGAGATAAATGACTTCCCCAGGGTCACTAGGGAGAATTTGAGTCAAGAACTGAACTTCCCTCTTATTGACTCCCCACTATCCTACATAGCTAAAATGCTACTTATTTGTGCATATAACTCATATATACATAACACATTCTAGTTTATTCTTCCCAAGCATTCTGTGAGAGACAGGGCCAAAATAGTATTGGCCCCATTGTACAGAAGAGGAAACTGAGTTTCAGAAAGGTTGTGACTTGCCTATCTGGGGATGTTGGAAATAAGAGACCTGAGTTTGAATACAATCTCCAAGACCAGAACCTAGGTCTGTCTGTCTCTCCACTCTCCACTCTGCCTCCCTCATTCTTCGAATAACACCATGTTATCTCAAGCACATCATTCTCCCTATTAGACTAGAAATTCCTTAAGGTCTGGCACCACATTTTGTTCATCTTTACATTTCCAAGTACCCAGTGCTATATGCTTTATACATGCTTCAGTTGGTCAGTCTATCACTAATCATATTTTAAGCACCTACTGTGTGCTCGGGACTCTGCTGGGAATATGAAGAAAGGCAAAAGACAGTACCTGTTCTCAAGGAGTTCACAGTTTAATGGGGAAGACAAAATGTCAGGCCTGAAAGGGGCCTTAGAACACAGAATGTCAGTCCTAGAAGGAGTTTTAGAACACAGAATGTCAGAGCTTGGGGGGGGGGGGGGAGCCTATAGGATGTCAGGGGTTGGAGGGAGCTTAGAACACAGAGTGTTAGAGTTAAAAGGGTCCAGAAGTCTCAGGATGTCAAACCGGGAAGAGACCTTAAAGTACATAGAGGCCTTAGATTCCAGAATGTTAGAGCTGGAAGGGACTCTAGTACATAGAACAAACACATGGATAGAATGTATAAGGGACCCTAAACTATAGAATGGCAGCTGAGAGAAACCCTAGAGATCTGCTGGTGCAACCCTCTCAATTTACAAATGAAGAGTTTTCCTGCTCATCTCTCTCTCTTTTTTGGAGTGGGGAGGGCAGGGCAATGGGGGTTAAGTGACTTGCCCAAGGTCACACGGCTAGTTTTTTGTGTTGTGTCTGAGGTCGGATTGGAACCCAGGTCCTCCTGACTCCAGTGCTGGTGCTCTATTAGCTGTGCCACGCAGCCACCCCATCTCTTCTCTTCTAAGACTTGCTGCCCTCAGCAGTCATCCTCCCTAGGGGAGGGTGTGTGCGCTTGCTCACTAGGGCCCACCAGAAAAAACTCAGGGCAGGACTCCCTCCCCTCCCCAAAGCAGCATTCTCTTACACCCCTCTGAAAGACATCCCAGTGTCCTCAAAATCTGGCCTAGGTGGCGGCTGGATCCTTGACCCGACCTTCCCTGCATTCCCTCTACCCCTAGCCCTCTCCAGCTGGGGATTCCCCCTCGGACCCAAAGCCTTTCTTCCTTCCTCCCCAGTATATGCAGTCTTCTCTTTTGGTGTGAACACGAACACCAAGGGTCAGGGAGCCAGGAAAGGGGGGAGGCAGGAAGCGGGGAGGGAGGGGGAAGGGAAGATGAAAGAGGAACCGGGAATGAACCACCCGCCACCTGCAAGGTGCCTGAGCCCCACCCCCAGAGCTCCCTGGAGAGGCTGGCTCTGGGACCTGGAGAAACAGCGCTTCCAAGCGAATCGGACTGTCCCTTTGCCAGACCCCCACTTTGGTGCCTAGCTGGAAGAAGCGAGGAGGCCGGGACTAGGGTAGATGCTTAGCGCTGCAGCGGGCCTCAAGATCATAGGATTTGAAGCAGAAAGAAAGCTCTGATAGCCTATCCAATCCAGCCTCCTCATTTTCACAATCGAGGAAGCTGAGGGAAAGCGACTTGGAGTACAGTGGAGAGCCTGTTGGGTTTGGAGTACAACGCCCCAGCTTCGAATGGCACCTCTGCACTTAACTACCTTGGGCAAGTCACCTAACAACTTCCCTGGGTCTCAGTTTCCCAATCTGGGATTGTTCTCGATGAGCGTGAAGGTCCCTTTCTGCTTTACATCTATGAATGAACCCATGACTCACACAGGTCTTGCTCTGGAGTAGAACACAGATCTTCCAAGTTCAGAGCCAGGGCTTTGTGCATTGAGGGTCGAAGTCCTTCAGTCTGGAACGTCTGAGCTCAAGGAGCCCTGCACTGTTGTCCATTTAGGGGGTTGCAGCCAGAACAAATTGGTCACCTTCCGCCTACTGGGCTGCATCCGACCTGGTCTCCCATGCTACTTCTCGAGCTGGAAGAAATCTCTGGGGGCCATCTTGTCCAACCCCTATCTTTCACAGTTAAGGAAACAGATACATAGAGATGATGTGATTTGTCCAAGGTCACACAGCTAGGAAGGAACGGTAGAGTCAGAATGTAAACTGAAACCCACCTCCTTGGACCCCAGATCCAGCAGCCTATAAACTTCCCCATGGAGATTTTTAACCTGAAGCAGAAAAGGTGTTCCCCACCCCTCTCTTAATAACCATAATAATTCACCATTATAGCGCTTTAAGGTCTACGAAGTCGAATTAAGCATAATGTCTTACATATATGTGTTTGAGTGTATGTATGTACATATGTAAAGAAAAGATGGACAACCTTGAAAATAATGTGTGGTGTTTATTATTAGGTTTCCTCAAAATAGGAATTGATTGCTTTATATTAAATCCTCATATTCTGCTGGGTATTTTGGCAATTATATTTTTCTTATTCTGTAGTTTAAAATAAATTTATTGTTTTAAATTGAAAAAAAGTGGTTACAAATAACATACATTATTCCATTTGATCCTCCAAACCAATTCTTGGGTTAGAAGCACTTATCACCCCCATTTTATGACTGAGAAAGCTGAAGCTGAAGCGGGGGGGGGGGGGAGAGAGAGAGAGAGAGAGAGAGAGAGAGAGAGAGAGAGAGAGAGAGAGAGAGAGAGAGAGAATTTCTGACTTGGCCAGAGGCTTAAAGCTAATATGAGTTTGAGGAGGTATTTGAACACAGTTCTTGACTCTGGGTCTAGCTCTAAACCATCCACCAGACTCCATGTATTCAAGTGTGTGAAGGTTCTCATTTGGAAGCAGTTTTGGACTTTTTTCCCCTTGTCTCTAAAAGGCAGAATTAAAAACAGAGGATTGAAGGTCCACACAGGCTCGCAATGTGGAAACTCTACCTAACAATCAGGGATTGCCCCAAAGTGGAGAGGGCTGTCTCCCGAGGTGGGCTCCTCCTCGTTAGAGTTCTTTAGGCTGAGGCTGACCACTTGTTGTGATGTTTATAGAGAGGACTGGTTCTTGGTCAGGTCAAGTTTGGATGGATGCTTTCTGAGATGCCTTCAAAGGCAGCTAGGGCCTGCAGATAGGAAGACCTGAGTTCAGATCCAGCCTCAGACACATTACTAGCTGTGTGGTCCTGGGAAAGTTATTTAAACGCCTGCCTCAGTTTCTTCAACTGTTAAATGGCCATAATAGTGGCACTTACCTCTTGAGGCTGTCGAGAGCATGAAATGAGATAACAGTAGCACAGTGCCTGGCACATAGTAGGCGCTTAATAAATGCTTGTCCTCTCCCCCAGGAGTGTCACTGGGCTCAGCCAGGCCTCTTACGCCTCCAGGGGCTCTCTCTGGCCCTTGCGGGTCAGAACCTTGGAGTCTTAGCGACCCTGGCCCCCAGCTGCGGCAGCGAGGTCTGAGCAAGGACCAGCAGGGATCCGACATTTCCCGAGCAGCCTTCGGGGCGGCTCCGCTGGGAGCTGGGCCGGCCGCTGAGCTCAGCGGCGGCCGCTGAAAATAACCGACGGGCTAAATATAACCCAGGGAGAGGGGGGAAAAATAACAACTTTCCGGAAAAATGAACCGTGAGGAGAATATTTATAGAAACCGTTTCCAATCAGGAGTCCCCCACGGCCCTGGAAACGTGTGGATCCCACCCAGGGCCCAGGCCACCCCCTCCTAGAACACGTGGTGAGGACTCCCGCGGGCCTCAGGCTCGGTCCTGCGTGGGTTCTAAAATTGCCTGCGGGAGAGGCCGGGTGTGAGACCCGGGGTCTGGTTGCGGCTGGACTCTGGGGGCAGATCCAGAGGGAACACTGGGAAACAGACTCGCCAAGTGGAAGCCGGCAGTCTCGCTTAGAAAGTGAAGTGTTAGAACGCTGACATTTGGGGAAAGGGCCCTAGAAGCGCGCAATACGAGAACATCGAACTTAGAGCCTGAGCCAACTGTAGTACTTTCGGCTGTCGGGGTTTCTCTTTTCCCCACCCTCAACAATACTAAGCCAGTGAAAGGCTGGGTTTGGGGGAGAGACAGGCAGGGAGTTTTGCATTAGGGGAAATTATTTGGACAAGAAAACCTAGGAGTGCATTTGAAGTGCATTTTGTGTGAAAAGAATTGCTAAATTTGAATTCAATGGACCTAGGTTCGAATTCCAGCTTGGCCTCAGACTAGCCACTGAACAGCTCTGGGACTCAGTTTCCTTAACTGTAAAACTAAAGCGCAGAACAAAATTGTCTGCAAGGTTCGGTTCAGTTCGAAAACCATGAGCCCGAAAATTGCGATAGCGCAAGATCCGTTATCGCGATCCATGCAAACACTGGCAGTCCTGCCAGTCACTGCCACGCATTACTACATCAGCACTTCCCTTAAGTTTTCCCCTTCCCCGTCACTAAACTAAAATGGTTGGAGTCTGTGACTGGAAGGTAAAACCAGGACCTGAAATGATGTTTGCAGTTCCCAAGAGGTGAGAAATGGAGTCGAATCCTTTTCTCGGGATTGGGGCAGAGAGAGAACCCTGAAACCCTGAGGTGGAAGCTGAAATGGAGCCCAGTTCTGCGAAAATATGTGCTGGACCGATTTTCCCCATATGCTGTAGGTAGAGTGGGGTTCTAGTCTGTCAAATTCCCCGAGTGCCTTTGGACAAGTCACTTATCTTATTGCCTCGGTTTCTTCCTCTGTAAAACAAAGAGGATTAGCCTTGATCTCGAATAATGTATGTTCTAGGACCCCTGCCACCTCTTATATTCGATGTTCTAAGGCCCCTTCCAGCTCCGACATCCTTTATTCTTCGCTGTCACTTAGGGCGCTGTCAGTCTGTTCCCAGAAGGCTGCGTTATAAGCGAGTTTCAGTTTGGTCACTACAGACACTTTCCGGCTTTTGAGACACGGAAGAGAAAGAAGGTTGCGTAGTGCAGCCTGCGCTGGAGGGCAAGAAGGTAGAGTTGGCAGCAGTCGGAAGGATAGAAGAAGTCCCCAAGGGAGGAAGGCAGGTCAGGTCTCTCCCCGAGAATGGAGAGGAGGGGCGCTGAGGCTGACTGGTTAAGAAAACCGCACTCTACCCCACCCTCAGCCGGTTCCTGGGAAGGCCATGGGCGCCAGAGAAAGGACAGGCAGTCTCGGCCCCCGGATCCCGGCAACCAGAGAGGGGCCGTTAGTGGAGGACACGTGGCGCTTAGGAAAAACTGTCACTAAGCAGCCCAGCCCTCTTGCTGCTGGGCACGGCGCCCTTCTTCAAACCCCGCGTGTTCGCAAGGACGAGCAAGGCCCTGGCGTGAGCCAACTAGGCCCTGAGTGAAGCTCTCCGTGGACCCCACCCGTGCACGTGTCTGCCCCCCTCCTTTGGTTATTCCCCTATCTGCCTCCAAGGCATACGTCTCACACAACTTCTCATTTCCAGTCACAGGCTCACACACAACATGTAAGCCTCTCTCTCTCTCTCTCTCTCTCTCTCTCTCTCTCTCTCTCTCTCACACACACACACACACACACACACACACACACACACACACACAGCCTTCCACAACTCACACAAGCACAGGTTCACACATCTGCATCATCTATCCATACTCCCCTGTTCACAGGGCATACAAGCCCATCACACCATGAACCTCTGAGCCCGCACTCAGTTTTATCGAACACGCCCACGCAGACTCAAAGAGTTCGGACACACTCTGAAGCTCACGCAATACATGCATTTCCACTCAGGTCCACATGGAAAAACCCACGCCCACCCACAGGTTCTTATTCACGCCTGTCCAGGTGGCCTTCGAATGTGTGTGTCTGTTTGTGAGTGTGCGTTAAAGTTGAAGTCTATACCCGTGTGAGCCTGACAGTTAACCCCCGAACTCACACGGACTTAAGCTCCGGCTTCTTTTCCCTCAGTCCGCCCATCAGATGATGGGCTCCTCGAGAACAAGGACTGCTGCTTTTGCGGTTCTTTGTATGCGGAATCTGGAACATAGTAGGCGTTTTCTTTAAATGCTTGTTGGCTGACTGTCTCAGGGCTGGGCTGAGGGTGAGGGACCATGAACTAGGCTGAGGAACGCGTGTCCAAATTGGGATTAAAGGATAATGTAGAAGTCTTGGGACGCGGAGAAGGTCGAGGCTGACCGTCTGGGTTACCTGCTGGAGGAACAGACCTTCCAGTCTCTAGGATCCAGAATCCACCTACACGTTCTGCCCGGGGTTAGGAAAAAGAAAGGGCAGTAACAGGTCTGAACAGGGCGAAGGAGATGACTTTCAGACCAAGTTGAGTGGCAGAAAGGTGTCTGGCTATCCAGACCGGGCGAGGAAGAAGGGTAGTGTCGGTGCTAGGGAAGGGAGAAAGACTGGTGTCGGTCAGCAAGGCAGGGCGAAGAAGAATGTCAGTCTAGCTGACCTAGAAGGGAGAAGGTTGTCTAGAAAGTAAATAAGAAGGGCGTCTATCTATACCCGACGGTAGATGGCTGTCGGTCTGTCTTCAGGAGGGGAGGATGAGAGCCATGCACGCTTCTTTCCTGGGGCCAGGACTGACAAGAAGGAACAGGTCAACCCCAAGTAGCAGCTGCTTAGGCCTGGACAGTGCCGGCCGCAGCTGGGACACATCTGTGCGCAAGGCGAGCCGAAGCTGGGAGGAGGGGGAGGGGAGTAGCCATCGACGGGACGCAGGCTCCAACTAGCGGTTGTAACGGGAATCGGTAACGGTTGGGTCCCGCCCAGGCTCTTCCTGCTGGGGCTAGGGCCCGAACGAGCCCCAACCGACGGAGAAAGGAAGGGAGGGAGGTGCGGATTCCAGGCCAGCTCGCTCTTCCGAGGGCTGTGGTTGCTTTCTCCTGTCCCGGATGCAGTGGGACAGAGACAATACTCTGCCCCCCTCCGCGGTCACCAGCAGGGGGAGAGGCCTCTCTTCACCCCGGGTGGCCTGTACATTCCTTTCCTCCCGGCTGCAGCCCACCTCCCCATTCTGTTTGCAGTCCGACCTTGAGAAATGCGCTCTGTAACTTCCCCGCATGTTTGGAGAAGCCAGCCGACAGAGTCAGGAGAGCTGGTGTGGGCACGAGTTCCAAACCCAACACTTTGTACCTAGAAGTCGCTTTAGTGTGCAAGATAGGGTTAGGAATCTCTTGGCTCCCTAACTCTCGAGGGCTGTCGGGGAGAAGGGTCTACGTACATGAAAAGGCATTGCAGAAACGTGGGCTAGCCAGAAGCGAGGCCTGCAGGTAGTGAGGATGCTTGCAGAAGCCCAGGAGGAGCTGCGGCTGGAGCCTGGGGAGGGGGGAAGAGAAGTAACACAGTGGGAAAGAAAAGATTAAAAGGAGGAGTGCCGCCCGCCCAGCCCCTTCTCCCAGCACAGTGTTTTTCCTACCAAATTGAAACTGGGGTTTCCTCGGGGAAATTGCTGGGGATGAGGGGCCTGCAAGCGCAGGGAGAGACCTGCACTGGGAATCTCGGGGATCCAAAACCCCACAAATTCGCTGCGTGACCTTGGGCAATCCATTTCCCTAGGGGCGGAGCTCAGTTCCTATCTCTTAAAAAAGGGAGTATAACAACTTCAGCTCTGCCTCCTTCGCAGAGCCGTTGGTCGCTGTATGCGGGAGCGGAAGAGACTGGGACGCAGCGACTCTCTTCCACAGGTTAAGCGTTAGAATAGTTGGTCCGTCACGTGACCATCGAGGCACCGGAAGGCGGGTCCGTAGGGGCGGATCGCAATTAGCGACTCAAAAGGTTCCCAGTTCCCCAATTCTCCAGTTCTCGTTGTGGCATACGTGGGATCCGGGGATCCGGGAGGGACCGTTAGGCCGACTGGGCAGGGAGAAGGGGCAAGGCGAGCCAAGTCAAGCTTTGGGAACTAGTCCGGGAGAGTCCCAGCCTCGCTAGGTGGCCAGCTGTTGGGAGTATTGTAGCCAGTCCTGGGCTGGGGGGAGGGGGAGAGGGGGGAGTGGCACTTTAGGATATTGACAGAATGGAGAGCAACAAGACGAGGGTGACACAGCTGGTAATTATTAGCATTTATGTAGCGCTTTGCACAAATATCTTTTTATCCTCAGAAAAAGAACCCTGACGGGGAGGTACAGATGAGGGAAATAAGGCTGTCTACTATCACCCAGCAAAACGATGGGTTGAAGCGGGATTTGAACTCAGGTCTTCCTGACGTCAGATGGGGAAGGAAGGAAAAAGAAACAAGTATTTGTTAAGCTTTTACTACATGCCAGACACTGTGCTAAGGCCGTGGCATCTGAGGAAATAGAGAAAGAACCGGGGACCGGAAGCCTAAACACTATTAAAGAGGAAGATGATGGCCTTTTTCTCCCCTAGTGGCTGAATGAAGGGACGTCCAATGCCAGATTGATTCTTAGGGGTCTTCATAGAGCAGAACTAGAAGCTGAGGTGGGGGAAGAGGTGGCAGCAAAAGAAGGTTAAGAAAGACCTCTTTAACCATTAGATCTATCCAGAACTGGAAAGGGGGCTACCCCGGGAGAAAGGTTGTCCGTGGTGTTCTCCCGGTCAGATTCGACCTGGACTAGATGTATATTGAGGTCTTTTCCAATTCTGAAATTCTGTGATTTTACAGAGGAGGAAACTGAGGCTCGGAGGAGGGTTTCGACCAGGCTTATTTCAGACTCAAGGGTTTGTGCGCCACGCAGGGTTTGCTAGGCACAATGCCGACCATAGACCCAATTCCAAAAGGAAGAGGTCCTTGCGCTGTCCAAGAACCCGCCGGACTTTGCTTCCACTCCCACCTCCAACAGCCTTCCTGCAGTTCTATGTACCCGTGGCGCTGGGACGGAGCAGGCGGGAAGGAGGGAAGGAAAACTTGTCTTTAAAAATGTACTGATAACGAGACGGTATTCACCGCCTTCCTAATCCATCGAGAGTACGAGCTGCTTCGGTCAATGACCAACCGGCTTCCCGGACTTTGCAAGCCACCTGGGATCCGGGCTTGGTGCGACCAACTGGGATGCAGGCTCGGGGTTAGTTTCTGGCCTCTGAGCCACCTCCGGCGCAGAAGGTAGAGAAGAAACTAAATTAACATTCGATCGCAGACCCTGCAGAGTAGCTTGTCAGTCACCCCCATCCTTTTACAGGCAGGGAAAATGAGGCTCAGAAAGGGCAGGTTCTGAGCCAGATGCGCTGCCTCCAAATACTGGGCTGTTTCCCCGGCCTCTATGAGCAGTGACTAGTTTGGTCCTTTGTGGGTTGAGCCTACTTTTTCCCCCATCTCCCTGCAATTCACTGTAACCGGGCGTAATTCAGAGGCGCTCGAAAAGATCGACCTTGAGGCCCGGGAGGGGTCGAAGACAAGAGGCGAGTCTTTGGCGGTCTGAGAACTCTCTCCGCAGGCCCTTATAGGCGTAAACGTGTAGTTGGTACCTTGACCTCCGGGTAAACTTTCTCCATTCCTAGCGCATCCTGGGAGCAGGAAGAATGCAGAAGACGAGTTGGGGCCCCCGGGCGGCGTTCACACCAACCTTAGTATGGCTGATTGCTGTGGAGAAATGGGGATGGGCTGCCTACAGTGGGGCACTGCGCTCAAATGGTGCCGCCCTGTAGAGATTCCCCTTACTCTTCTAGCTCCTAAAAGCGTTTGGAGTAAGGAAATTCCCCTTCCCCCACCCCCGGGGGAAAAAAAAAACCCACCTCCCTTTACTAAAGGCTGGTGACTCTTGGCACGCACGGCCTTTGCTCATTTCATCCCCTCACCAAACTGGTCTGGTCCTCTACAACGATAGATTGTCTTCCGAAAATGTGCCTACAAAAGATTAGCTAATAGACGAAGCAAAGACCTGGGTCATTCTAGCTCCCAACCCCAATTCTTCCTATTCTCAACTAAGGAAGGGAAGGGCGGTGGCCCTGCCAGGTGTCTTGAGTGATTTAGAAGGTTCGTCTACAGCACCCTGGGAGCATTGAAGGTCCGTAACCTAGCCAACCCTTCTGGCCCTGTCTGGCCGGGGACCCCGCGAACGCTGTTTCGAGGTTGGGGCCAGCGGGTCCTCCTAGAGCACAGGGAGGACGCGGCCTGGTGCCAGGAAGGGAAGCCCCGACCCAAGGCGGCAAAACGGGTGGCTTTGGAAAGCCCATTTCCTTTTCCATTTCGTGGAAGGGCTTTTCAGATCACCACGATGTGCCCTGGCAAGAGAACAGGCACTGACGCCTCAGGGCCCAGGTTTGGAGAGCCCCCAGTGGGGCCGACGAGCTCCCGAATCTCTTTTTCTGCCCCTGCTGTCGGCTTGCAGAGAAAAAGCAAGCCTTAAAACAGAGACTTGTTGAAATTTCGTTTGCTCCGCGCCCCGCCCCTGTCTGGCTGCTACAATCCTTGCCACCGGTTTGCTGATTTCTTGGGGGCAAAGGAGGGTAAGGGCAGGCAAGTTGTGGCGTCGAGAAGAGGAAGAGGAGAGGTTAGAGAGTGGAGGAATTTGGAAGGAGAGATGAAATGGGGGGAAGTAGAGTAGGTTGGGGCGTCGGGGAGGGCGGGCAGAAGCTTCAAGCCTCAGCCGCTAATTGCGGCCACTTCCCCCAACGCACATAGATCGGATCCAGGGGGCTCTCGCAGCCTAGCTTGGGCGCAGGGGGAAATTTCGCTCCGAGCCTGAGCGCCTAAGGAACGCACGGAGGAGACTGGGCCGGGGCCCAGACGGCGGCGCCCACCAGGCAGGAGAGCTGAAGCGAGGGCGGAGAAAGGAAAGAAAGGAGAATTGGAGAAGCCGTGCAACCTCCAGGGACTTCAGAAGCTCGAGTTTTAACTGGGTCGTTTAGAAAACAAACAAACAAATAAATAAATAAATATGGCAAACAGCCCCATCCCCCTTCGTCTCACCCCCGAGGAGCCTCAGCTCCCTGACTCTGCGCTCCAACACCCTCCGGGGCGGGGGCGGGGCCTGCCTAGGACAGGCCACGCCCCCTCCGTGCTGGGCTTCTTTTCTTAATTTTTTTTTTTTAGTAAAGCCTTTCCCCAGTAGGCAAGGCGGATTGGCCGTTCGGGCCGTCGCTCCTGGCCGACCCCGCCCCTCGGCGGGCCCCCGGGTAACTGCCCTCCCCGGGTGGCTGCGGCGCCGCGGCTTGATTATATATTTTTTTAGCTGGTGTCAGAGTCGGCGAAACGTCTGTGGGAAGCGGGGAGCGCGGGGGAGGGGACGCTGCTGGCGGCTCGGAGAGCTCCGGCCGGCGGGACCCTTTGGGGGAGAGGCCCCGGACTCAGCCTACCGCCGTCGGAATTCATCGCCACCGCCACCGCCCAGACTCGGGGGGTGGAGGGGAACCTGCCGAAGGGGACGCATTCATGCTGCCCTAGGAGCCCGGGTGGGGTCTGGGAAGGGGCCGAGGAGGGCGCGCGCACCGGTCGAGCGCCACAGGCCCCAGGGGAGGCCCTTCGGAAGCTCCGGACAGACCGCGCCCTCGAGGAGAGCTTGGCCACCCCCTGGGTCCGCTCCCCGTGGGCTGGGGACGGCTCGGTGGTGCCAGCGCCCGTCCCCGAGGCCTCCCCCCCAGCGCCCCGGGAGCAGGCGGCGGGTCCCCCTTCGGGGCTTCCCCTTAGGCGCCGCGCACCCGCCCCGGGCGCATTTCCTGAGCGCCTCCGGCTCGCAGCCAGCCCCGAGCCGCCACGGCCGTGCCCGTGCCCGCTTCTCCTTTTGGGCACCTCTCTGCTCCGTCTGTCCAGAGCGGCCCCTGGAGCAGCCCGCGTGAGCCCCGGGGGCGCGCGCCTCCCGCCGCGCAGTCCCCCGCCGCTGCCCCGCCGCCGGCCGCGGCGCCCTGACTCCCGCTGTTATGCGTATTCCCGTAGACCCGAGCACCAGCCGGCGCTTCACACCTCCCTCCACGGCCTTCCCCTGCGGCAAGATGGGCGAGAACAGCGGCGCGCTGAGCGCGCAGGCGGCCGCGGCCAGGCCCGGCGGGCGCGCCCGGCCCGAGGTGCGCACTGTGGTGGACGTGCTGGCCGACCACGCGGGCGAGCTGGTCCGCACCGACAGCCCCAACTTCCTGTGCTCCGTGCTCCCCTCGCACTGGCGCTGCAACAAGACGCTGCCCGTGGCCTTCAAGGTGAGTGCCTCCCGCCGGGCAGGACAGGGCACGGGAGGGGGCACCGCTACCCCGACGGCTCCGCCCCCCTCGGGCGGCCGAGCTGGCCGGCCTCCCCACCTCTGGGGAGCCGCCGGTGATTTCGCAGGATCTGTTTCGTTATGGTTGAGGGCTAGAGGAAGTTGCGGCAGCCGGGTTTTAAGAGATTTAGGTAGTGTTGGCTGCAGGAGATAGGGGAGGTTCTCTAGGTCAGCTCTCCCCTCTCCCCACCATCGCCCATTTTATAGGTAGAGGAAACTGAGGACCACAGAGGTTGAGGTGACTCCCCCAAGGTCACAGGCCATAACGTAGCAAAGACGAGAACTCCTGCTCAGGTCTGAGGGTTCTAGGCAGAGCACCCTGCTGGTGCTCCGAGCCGGGGTGTCTCCCCGTTCAGGCCCCGTTTCAAGCCCTGGATTTTTTTAATCCCTGCAAACCCCTAACCAAGACGTGGGAACCCCCTTCCGCTGTCATCTGGAGGGATCTTTCTCTGCAACTGGGAGGCAGGAACTGTTTCGTTTTCTTTATTTTTAATTTTTAAAAAAAGAGACAGCGATGAAATGAAAACAGCCGGTTTTCCCCTAAAAAATCGGCGTGAAGCTCGATCACACCCATGTCGTGAGGATGGGCTGGAGGAAGGGAGGCGGGGGGAGACAAAAGCTGCTGCTGGGTGCTTCTCCACCTGGGTGGATTCCTGACCCAGTGGGGCCTTGCTCCGTAGAGAAATCCCACGTTGGGGTAAAAAAGAGAGACTGTGCCTCTTTCTCGGGGTGACACCCGAAAATCCAGCGCAAAGCTTGGGGGCCAGAGGGGGGAGGGAGTGGCAGTTGGGGGGAGGGGAGGGGAGGGAAAGAAGGCCACTGGGACTTGAATCGCCCGATCATGGGTTGCACTGTCATTCGGGGCTTAAAAGGAATCTTTTGAAATTAAAAGAAGACAGGATGCTGACAGGAAATCTGGCCTTTTTAATCAGACCCCAAAAAATTTTCTCCTTGAAATTTTTTCCATCTGGATTCCCAGTCTCTGAATGCGGCAGTCACGTTAAAGCGACTGGTGCCCAGGCTCCCACCCCAGCAGCTAACTCCTCAGTTTTCAGAATGGGCACATTTCCCCAGCCATAAGGCACTTAGCAGACGGGCCCTTGGTACAAGAAATGGCATTCCCTCTGCTTTTCATTTAGACTGACAGGTGCATCCTTGTCTGAGAAGACCCCTGTGTTTCCCCCACCCCTAAAGGCTTAGTCTAAAAGGTCCTACATTAGGAAAGACTCTACTCTCTCATGATCCGCCCCCTCCCTCTAAAAAAAAAACAAAACAAAACCAAAAAACCACACATCCAGGCACTTGGCAGCTTCAACCAAGCCCGATTTCTGCGGCCACTGTGGCTGGAGTTCTGGGGTCACAGAACGAACCCACCAGCCATTTGTTCCTGCGCCTTAAGGGCTTCCAGGAGGACATTTTTAATGAGTTTCTTTGTTATCAGCGGTATTATTTTTGTTTGGTGTTTATTTCCCTCCTGTCTTTTGTCTAGGAATGTGGGCAGTGTCCTAATTCTTCACTAGCCAAACTGAGCTAAGTAAGGTCCCAGCTGCAAGTTGGCTTTCATTTAGAGAGATAGAGAGACAGATAGATAGAAAGCATTTTGTAATGATAAAAATGCTTTTTTTCAGACAACCTTAGGAGATTGACTAGTGTGGGTATTATTTCGAACAAACACACTTTTTTTTTTTTTTGGACCAGTGAGGAAGCTGAGGCTTATTAGATCGAAAATAGCTTGCCCTCTATTGGGTTCTTTGCCCCCGGCCTCTGTTTTGTTTTTTCCTTTTTTGTTGTTGTTGTATAGTTTGGGGTGGGGGGAGATAAGGGTATGGGAGGAGAGGGGTATTGTTTGGGGTTTTAAATCTTAGGGTTTTTTTTTCAATCCTCATCAGGCCCCTTGGGTAGTTTCATAGAATGTCTCAATCGGAGGGGACTTGAGGGTAGATAATAGAGAGGGACTTCAGAGATTATCTGGTTCAGCCCCTTCATTTTATAGATGAAGACAGTGGGACGGAGACTTAGCCAAGGTCACGAAACTGAGGTGAAAGAATGTTAGAGCCAGAAAGCGACCTTAAAAATAGAGAATGCTACCTTAAAGACTGCCTCGTCCAGCGCCTTCGTTTTAGCTGGGAGGGATCTCAGACACCATCTCATCCAATTCCCTCATTTTACAGATGATGAAACCTAGGCCTGTGAAGGTTAGCCTTAACCTCAAACAATAAATACGGGGACCCACACCTCTTGACTGCCAGTCCAGGGATTTTTCTCCTGCAAGATGCTTCCATTAGCGGGTGGGAACTCTGAGGGCTGCAGCTCTCCTTCCCCTAAGGGCTGCTCTCCAATTTGACCTAAACTCTTTTTCCCTGCGTCACTACTCTTCCCTAGGTGGTGGCCCTGGGGGATGTCCCCGATGGCACAGTGGTGACCGTGATGGCCGGCAATGATGAGAATTACTCTGCTGAACTTCGTAATGCTTCAGCTGTCATGAAGAACCAGGTGGCCCGATTTAACGATCTTCGATTCGTTGGCCGAAGTGGCAGAGGTGAGGAATCGTGGTTTATCCTGACTGGAGTAGGGGGTGGGGAGGCTGAGATGCCCAGGAGAGTCATGGCACAAGGTGGAGGGAAAGGGGGGCATGACACAGAGGGTCTCCAAAAGGAAGCAGCTTTGATGACATTCTGGGTCCTGGACGAGCTGTGAGATTGGGAGAACAGGGGAGGAAGATGAAGGGTGAGATATCCATAGGCTATCGAGCAGGGATGGCCCTTGGCCATCTCATCCAGCACCCTCAGTTTATACTTGAGAAAACAAGGCACCGAAGGGAAGGTTCAGTGATATGTCAGCAGTCACCCAGGTACTTGAGATTCCATCCCACATCCTCTGAGTCCAAGCCCAACCATTTTGCATTCCTATCAGAATAGGTGGGCAAGGGGGATACTGGCAGATGCGCCAGCCACCCACCACAGGAGCAAGTAATAGATCTGAGAGGGCCCAGAGACAGACGTTCCAGGAACAGGGACCGCCTCTGGATGGTGGTGTGTCTCTTGGCATAGCCCAGCCCAAGGAGGTGAGCCTCCTCGGGGCCCCTGAGGTGTGAGGACGCCTCTGTGGGCAGGTTCTGTAGACCCAGACTCTGTGTGGGTGACAGGCGGTTTAGATCTAAAACCTACCCAGGACTTGAATTGTTTCCTCGGCTCTGGGGAGGGAAGAGCGGGGGAGGGGGCCGGGGCCTCACTAAATGGCTTCAAGGAAGGATAGCAGATGACAGCGGGAGGAGAGGGACTCAGTGCCGATGGTAGCAGATTATTAGCAGGGTGAATGCCCTCCCTCCATCCAGTCCCTCCAGGGGCCGGGTCTGCCTGCCAGCCAGCTAGCTCTGTAAAGAAACCCAGTGGTGTCCCTTGCCATCCCCTCCCTGATTCTGTATAAACTGTGAGGGTTTTGATGCTCAGTAAACAGAATTGTGCATTTCATCACCAATAAACAAGGACAGGGGGAAGGCTTTCGTTCCTTAGAAAGGGCCAATCTTGCGTTTAACGGGCATCTGGGCTGCATTTTTCCTCTTTAACTATTCAAATGTATACATCCAAACGTCAAACATATTTTGACTTTTCAGCATTAATTAAAACCAGGGCATTATTTGCATGTAATAACTGTTTATTCGTGCTTTTTATGAAACTGGAATAGTTTACATTCTTTTAGACGTTTCCTGTTCCTGCTGGCCTGATTTCCCGGTCGCAGATTTCTTTCAAACACTGCCCTTAACTGGTTACAGGTTGATGGATGGAAAATGTTTTCTTTTATGAATTAAGCTTTCATTGCTGCGCTAAATTATTCTGTTAGGCTCTTTTATTTTTTTTCATCCCCAAATTTCCAAACTGCATGGAACTGAATCTGAGCCCCAATCTGGGACTCTGGATTCACTCTCTCTGGCTCTGGCCTGTGCCCTTGTTTTAGATGGGGTGGAACAGAGTGGGGCAGGGGCACTCTCACCCTAGACACCCCTCCCCTTGAACCTTTGTGAGTCTGGCCCTGCAAAGGGACGCTGGTGGTCCTTTCTGCTCATCAGACGATGTATGTCAGGGGAGTTATAAATGGTGCTTCTCAGGGCCGTGGAAGAATTGTCCCCCTCTCAGTCCCTTCCCTTGGAGGACTCACAAATCATCCATCTCTCCCTCCCCTTCTCATGTTCCCTTGTTGGTCCCCTCTCACCATTCACTGACTGAGCCTCTCTTGCCCCTCTCCCCAACACTGACAAATGGCTCACTTGTGGGGCTCATGTACCTTTTAATTCCTCACTTCCCCCTCCTCCCTCCCTCTTTGCCCCAGGCAGCCACAGGCTGCTCCCCTGTTCTGCCTCTCCTACCCACTAAATGCTCACCTCACTCTCTCTCTGCTCCCTCCCTTGTGCCCTCAGATTGTTCACATCTCTCTGTGGACCTTAAGATTTCTATCCCCACCCCCCTGCCCCTGCACAGGCCTAGGAGTCACTCACCTCTCTGTCCCCTCCTTTGGTGGACCCACAAATCACTCCTCTCCAAGTTCTTCTGAATTCCTCCCATCTCCCCACTCTCTGTCTGGTGTCCACAAATCAATGGCCTCTCCTAGTGGCTAGCCTACCCATGAATCTCTCGCCTCCTCTTCCTCTCCCTGATATACCCGCAAATCAATTGCCTTCCCTCCTCTTCCCCTGTGTACCCAAGAATCGATGCACTCTCCCTCTTCTCCCTGAATTATCCACCAATCTCTCACCTCTCCTCCCCCTCCCTTCCCACTCACCTCCCTGGCCTTGCACAGCAAGGACCCACCCAAGCTCCTCCAGCCCTCCCTTATTTAGTTCCCTGGAAATCCTCTCCTCTCCTCTGCTCTTTGTCCCCTGTCCCTCTTGGTGGCGCTTGTACCTCTGCCCTCACCCACCTCACACACACACACACACACACACACACACACACACACACACACACACCCCAGAACGGAACAGTGTATGAGTCCTGAAGACCAGAGACACCCCCCCACCCCCCAGAAGGTCAGGAAGTTGTCATTACCAGTGATCTTATTTGGGCGGAAGGACTGATAAAACTGTAAACCCCAGGCCTCAGCCCCAAAGCTTGCGAGTGTAAGTGAGAGCACGCATGCACACACACACACACACACACACACACACACACACACACACACACCCCACCCCACCCCACCCCAAAAGGATCCTCAGAGCTGCTGATGTTCTGATGGGAGCTGCTGCTAATCTCTTTCCCTCCTCCCACCCAACTTCAGACAGCAAATACAGACAAGTTAGCTTTCTCATATATTTGACTGTGCCTTAGTTGTGAGTGGCTGGTGAAAAGCTTCAGGCCAGCTTGTTGGGGGCTGTGGGGAAGAGGGGGGCAAGGTGGAAAAGATAGGGACAGTTAGTAATATTTTTCTAGTTCTGCCAAACATGGATTCCTGATTTTTTTTTTCACATCTCAGAGCTTTAACCTTGCTTGTTACACCATCTAATCCTTACTGAAGCCCCAGGAGAGAGGCAGGGCAAGGATGCTGATTCCCATCCTATGTGAGGGCATTGAGGCTTAAGACAGAGGGAACTGACCTTGCCCGAGGTCAGACAGCTAGCTTGAGAAAGGACCAGGGTCCGATGGCTCCCGATGAAGGCAGTCTGTTGTGGTCAGAAGAGAGGCATTAGGGCCCAGTCGAAAGATCACTGGCCCCGGCTCCCGAGATCTGGGTCACATCACACCTATCATGCTTTGGCAGCTGTGTGACCTTGAAAGGTCCCTTGACCTTTGTGGGCCTGTTTCCCCATCTATAAAATGAAAAGGTTGGCCCAGGTGACTTCTGAGGTCCCTCCCTGCTCCGGGAAGACGTTAGGGAAGCTGGGTTTCTGACCCTGCTCTGCTCCTGGGGTCCTCCCTTCCCTGGATCTTAGCTTCCTGGCTTCTGAAGACACTTCTAGCCCTAATATTCTCTGACTCCAGAATTGAGATGTGATTTAGGGTGCGGGGGAGAAACAGGAAATCCCAGGAGATGCAAATAGTCTGGTTGGGTGGGAGAGGCAGAGGATTACAGCTATGAGTAAGAAGGCCAGACATCTCTAAAGACAGCTTGTCCTTGCTCTGCAGCTGGCAGCCATATAGAGAAAGATCCATTTTACAGATTGGGAAACTCCCCTTTTGAAAGAATAAGCCTGTGATTGACAGGGGTGTGAGGCTTCTAAGTCCTGAGACCCTTGGGGAGGTGGTCCTCACCAACTGTCCCTAGCATTAAGATGGTAGCTGGGGTCCCAGCCTGGCCTTCCCCACCTCTCTCTGTAGGTATAAGGCAAATGGGGAGTGTCTCATGAAGGAATCTCACAGGGGAGAAGTGGACAAGCTACCAGCTGATAAAGAAATAGCCCAAAGAGAGGAAAGGGTAGTGGGGGACTGAGCATTGGATCGGAAGGCACAAGGCCTGCGTTCAAATCTTGACTTTTTTTTAACTGTGAGTTTGGGCAGATTGATTCATCTCCCTGGGCTTATCTGTAAAAGGAGCTGGATGGTCCCAGAGGGCTGTGCCCCAGCCTCCATGTTTGACATCTGTGAGATGAGGGACGTGGTGAAACGTGTGACAGTGCTTTGAGATCTTTAAGGCACCATAGAAGTACTTCCTCGACCTAGAGGTCACTGGATCCTGTCTCCTCGTTTTACAGATGAAGAATCTGAATTCCAGAGAGGTTTTTACTATTATTGTTCTTATTACTTAAATAATGGTAATAATTGTTAGCATTAATTGTCGTCATCACTGGACAGCTAGGTGATACGGTGGATAGGTTTCCCCACGACCACCCTGGAAGGGAGGTGCTTTTATTATCCCCATTTTACAAATGAGGAAACTGAGGCAGGAAGTAGTTAAGTGACTTGCCCAGGGTCACACAGCTAGTTAGTGACTGAGGCTGGATTTGAACTCGGGTCTTCCATACTCCGGATCTGATACTCTCTTCACTAGTTGGCACTGAGTCAGGATGAGCCTCTGGGAGTTGGGGGTTGGGGGTGACACCAGGCTTTCCACAGAGGGCAAACTGACTCTAATTAGAAAAAGATTGAGTCCAAGCTCTCCTACTGCTCAGTAGTGGGATCAGGGACCTTAGCATCCACCTGCCCAGTGGCATAGTCAGCATAGGGAGACTCAGTCTCAGAATACTAAAGCAGAGCTGATCTGCCTAGTTGAGTCCCAGATTAGAGGAATCACATGGGAGAGCAGGACAGATCTACACCTTTAGGGAGAGGGTCAGATGAATGAATGCTCAAGGAGGGAGACAAGGCCACAGGTGTGATATAGCAAGTGAGAGGTGCAGTCAGAGGTCCTGGGTTCAGATCCTGCCCCAGATTGCTTACTAACTGTGTCTTTGAGCACTCTCTCCTCTGTGACTCCAGTTCTCCATCAGTTAAATGAGGGAATTGGACTAGGTTATCTCCAGGATCCTACCTGTCTCTAAAGCTATGAATCCCTACCTTGAGAGAGGTGGTCAGACCAGCCAAACTGATGGGGAATGATGGTCATATGGTCAGACTCACAATGGAAGAGGCATACAGTCAGCCAGGAGACATTTATTAAGTGCCTGTGGAATTCCATGCCAGGCATTGGGGAGACAAAAAGAAAATAATCCTTGCCTTCAAGGAACTCATGCTCTCTGTCATGGGCAGAATGCCCTGCCCCCATCCCTTGGCACTGTTGTGGCCTTTCAGAGGAACCCTAATTATCCTGAGGCTTTAGGAAAAGCTCTGTCATCTCTCCATCAGGAAAGGGATTACTGGTGGCAAATGGGCCTGCTGCCTTGTGAAGTTTATCTCTTGGAGGAGGCAGATTGAAAGGAATCAGGGGTGGGCATGGAAATTAAAATCGCCTCTGCCCTATATCCTTTAGTCTGATCAGACAGAGAAGATGATGGATGAATGGATGGATGGATGGTTGGATGGATGGAAGGATGGATGGATGGGTGGATGGTTGGATGGATGGATGGATGGATGGATGGATGGATGGATGGATGGATGGAGTGAAGGAAACTGGGATGGGGGTGGAGCAAGCCAGGGAGCAAATGCTGTGTTTTTTAATTAGAAATAGTCACCTAGACTTTCCCTAAAACTTTAGAAATAATAATAGCTAATAGCTAGCATTTATATAGAACTTTAAAGTTTGCAAAGCACCTCACAGATATCTCACTCCAGGGAGATAAGTGCTATTCCCATTTTACAAATGAGGAAACTGAGGCAGGCAGATGTGCCCAGATCTAGTAAAGGTCCAAGGCTAGATCTGAACTCAGGTCTTCCTGACTCCTGCACTCTGTCTGCTAGCACTGAGGGGGATCTTCTGTGTTCTCAACCTATAGGAAGTCCTTTTTTTTTCAGGTTAGAGAGAGAGGGTGGGAAGATTCCGCTTCTAAATTGACTTTTTTCTAGCTAAAGACTCAAGGGTAATTTCAGATTTGAATTTCCACGAGAACCTAGACTCAGCAGCACTGACAAATGCTTTGCAGACTCTTCCTACTCTGGATTAAAAACAAACAAATTAAAAACCTCAAAGAAAACCCCAGTTTTTCATGATAAAAATAACTCATCAATCAAATGAAGAAGAAAAATCATGTTTAAAACCACCAATTCCAAATTCTTTAGAGTCTGACAGAAGGAGCAGTTATGTTTGTAAATATATTTGGTTTGGGGGAATTTCATCAATATGGGGAACTCCCACTGTGGAAATCCCCTCCATTGATGCAGGTTGGCACCCTATCTGTAATTTAGTCTTAGACCTTTGCCCGAGGAACTGAGAAGTGAAGTGATTTACACAAGATTCTGCAACCAGTGGGTGTCAAAAGTGGGACGAGAAACCAAGTCTTTCTGACACTAAGGCCAGCCCTATCTCCAGAGTGTCACACGGTTAGAGATATATACATACACGTATACACAAGTGTGCATGTGTACATGCACACATGATCGATATATGAACATAAAGATGCATATATATGTGAATTTTAAACAATTTTTTTGTTTATAACAAAAGATTTTTCTTTAAACAAAAATTTTTCTGTGCCTACTTGTTATCTTTTTTTTCACCTGTATTGTTTGCATATTGTCTCCCAAGTTAGATTTTGAGCTGCTGGAGGGCAAGAACTATCTGGAGTGTATCACCAGCAGTTAGCACAGTGCCTGGCCTGAATCTGGCTTTTGACATTTCCTAGCTGTGTGACCTAGGACAAGAAACTTAACTTCTGTGTGCCTCAGTTTCCTCAACTGTTAAAGGGGGTGATAACAGCATCTATTCCAAAGGGTTGTAGTGAGAATCAAATGGGATAATATTTGTAAAGATTGGCACATGGTAGATTCTGTATAAATATTTATAATATTATATATTATATATTATAATTATATCACACATAATTATATATAACCAATAAATATATAATATTATATTTATATGATATAACCACATTATATTTATATTATATACAACCTATGGTATTTATTATATATATTTATATGATGTTTAATGTCATATAATATGTATGTAATATAGTGCATATAATAATACCTGTGATGTTTATTATATGTGATATATTATTATGTGTACATAATATAATAGTGTATTATAATATAACATTATATATTATAAACTTTATATAATATAAATTGAATAATTTCCAGGCTGTTTGATAAATACTTGTTGACTGTGTCCTTAATCATGTTTTAAAAATATAGTCAGCATGTATGTGTTTTTCCCAGTTGTGCTTGGTTTTACATCACTTCATATAAAGTCATAACATCTTCATAAATATTTATCATATTTATCTTTCCTTAAATGCAGTATTATCCTATTAGATGGATAGAGAAAGCATGGGACTTGGGGTTTTAGGGCATGATTCTTCTCTGTATATAGGTGTGTTATTGAAAACACTTTCTCTGTTTCTGTATCTGTAAAGTGATGGATCTGGACCAGATGGTCACCAAAGACACTTTCAGATCAAATTCTTAGGCTCCTACAGTAGGCCACAGTTTGTCTAGTCCTTCCCCAATCTTGGATATACAGCCTGGTTACAAATTTTTGCTATAACAGATATTAGGTATTTTTAATATTTTCATACATCCAGATGTGTGTGTTTTTATATCCCCACCCCCTCTTCATCTTCTTCTTTCAATGATACCCTTAGGCTTTAGTCCTAGCAGAAGGATCTTTGAGTCAAAAGTTAAAATGAGATTCACAATTTCCATTGAAAATTGATAGTTCCACCAATAAAGCAGTGGTTTTCCTGTTTCCTCACAGTCTAGCCCAGAGGCCCAGAGAAAGGAGTATATGTCAATTAAGACTACTGATTACTGCCACCCCCTAACAGGTGAAAGTCAGTGAGAGATTGCCCCTTCATATTTCATAGCTGTCTTTGCCAAAGTGATGGGAATGCAGTCTCCCTGATCTCTCTCTTCTCTCTCTCTCTCTCTCTCTCTCTCTCTCTCTCTCTCTCTCTCTCTCTCTCTCTCTCTCTGTCTCTCTCTCTGTCTCTCTCTCTTTCTCTCTCCCTCCACCCTCCCCCCCCCCTACTTCTAACTTATATTTTTAATTCTATTTTATTTGTTAAGACTCTTGATCTGTTATCTTCAGTTTTCTCCTTTCCACCCATGTGAGTTTGGGGAAAAGATTATATTCACTTTCCTCCCTGGCCTTAGCCAGCTCAGCCCAAGTCATCAATAAGACAGCCTGTTTACTAGGGTCTTTTTTCAAATGTACAAAACATTTGTATTTAAGAAAAATCATAAATGATAGCTCCCCAGGCTTTCTATTTTATTAAAAACCCAGGACCCTGGAACTTCACTGTGGTATTGTGGTTTAGTTACTGTAAACTTCAAGTCAGTCTCTTCATATCTTGCTGTCCCCAGGTAGACTCAGCTTTCCCTTATGCATTTCATAGGCACCTGCTAATTATGGAAACTCCAAGGTATCACCATCTGGGGGGTAAAAAAACTTTCATTGTCCATATTGCAAAAGTATCTGTGAACATCTAGCATGATCTTGGCAGGTAATTATAATCTCATCTGCAGTGGGTGTGGAAGACACCAGGAAGCCAGACCAAGGCAACTAGGCAATGCAAGAAGTGTACAGATCAGTGGGTCTGGAGTCAAGAAGACCTGAGTTCAAATCTGCCCTCAGACACTTAACTATGTGATGACCTTCTGGGTCCTCCCCAAACGGGAAAGTCACCTACTCTCTCATCTGTTTCCTGAACTGTAAAATGGAGGTGACAGACATAAAACCTACCTCCCAGAGTTGTTCTGAGGATCAAAGGAAACACTATCTGTAAAGAACCTAGCACAGTGCCTGGAACATAGTAGGAGCTTAATAAATTCTTCTTCTCATCCCTTTCTTCCAAATTCTCTGGGCCTGTGTGATAGGGAAGGGCCACTGTCCACTTGAGGCCTTAGCAAGAACTGGGTTAGTAAAGGCATCCAAGGCTAGGGCCCATTAGTCTGGAATAGCCGACCCATGGAACTGAGTCTGACTGTAAGATAACAGGAGTCAGACAGTAATTGGGTTCTGATTGGGACCCTGCCACTAACTAGTGGTGACAAGACAGGGCCAAGGCACTCCCTCTTGATGGTCTTTCCTGGCTGTGGCATTTTATGTTCTGAGCTCCTCTCAGCTCTGATGTTCTGAGTTCTAGAGTCTTTTCCTGCTCTGAAACTGTTCTAAGGTATTTTCTAGGTCTGGCACTCTCTGTTCTAAGATTCCTCCCAGCTCTGACATCCCATGTTCTAAGGTTCTGTGAAATTCCTGGGTTGAGGTTGCTAGTTACCAAACTGACAGTTCTTTGTTTGCCCTCTGTTCATCTCCACGTGGCAGATAAAGAGGACTGGGGTCCAGCCTTCAGGCAGGTCACAGTCCAGCCAGGCTGGACCTGCATGCACCCAGATCAATTTCTGAGCCAGGCAGCATAGGCTAAATGTCTTAGGACAGATGACTGTGAGCTAAGAAGGACAGATGACTGTGAGCTAAGAGTTGTCCTCAGAGGCAGGGGAATTTGAGCTGGGCCTGGAAGGATGAGCAGAAGTTTTAGCAGATGGAAAGAAAAGGATGAACTGAGATACAGAGGCAGGGAATTTCAGATTTGGTTTTGTGGGACTGAATCACTCTTGTTTGGCTAAAGGAACATAGAGGGGAGGGATGAAAGCTAAGTCAGCATGGTGAGACCAGGGCTTGGATGTCAGGTTAGAGGTAGACAGGGAGGGGCTGTTTTGCCACAGAATGTCACTTAATCATATTAACTAGTTTGAGTAGAGTTAGGTTATAATCTTAGAGCTGGGAGGGCCCTTAGAACCCAGGATGTCAGAGCTTGGTGGGCCTTACAACACAGAATGTTAGATCTGGTGGGGCTCTTAGAATATGGGATATCAGAGCTGAGAGGAGCTTAAAACATCCTATAACTATGTCTGTTCCCATGTTCTGTGCTTAATCATAGGATATTAGAACTAAAAGGCTAACCTAATCCAGCCCTACCACTTTACAGAGGAGGAAGCTGAGGACAGAGAGGACAGATGACCCCTCTGTGGTCACCTGACCCATTATCAGCAGAAGCAGGGCTAGAGCCTGGGTCTTCTGCACCCTGGCCCAGGGCTGGATGAAGATGAGAGGAGGCAGTTTTCTGTGGTGGAGAGAAAAACCACTTGTGATCTTCCTCCTGGATTGTCCAGGGCATTCCCCACTCACCCAGTAAGTTCTCTCTGCCCTCACTGGCAGGGTCAGAGAGGGCACCACCATCAGGATTTGGTACCCACGTGGGGTGGATCCCCAGGATGGCTGGTCCTGGCAGTTTGCACCTCTGCCTCATCTTCCCAGCCCCCGGCTTCACTCCTCTACCACCTCTCTCTGATCTCATCTCCCTCCCCCCCTCCTTTTCTCACCCCCAGGAAAGAGCTTCACGCTGACCATCACAGTGTTTACCAATCCCACCCAAGTAGCCACCTACCACCGGGCCATCAAGGTGACAGTGGATGGACCTCGAGAGCCGAGAAGTAAGTGTTTCCAGAGGCCGATGGTGTCTTCCCTGATGGGACCCAGGAGGGGGGTGAGACCAGCAGGGATCCAGCCCCTACCCTAGCAGCCAATTTCATGCCGCCCCTTCCTCAGTCATCTACAGGGTGGGCCTGGAGCCCTTCAGGGTGCTTTCAGCACCACTCTGCTGGTGGACAGGGCTGAGCAACCCCCAGCCTGGGAGACCACAAGGAGAGCCCACGACTGCGTCTGGGATCTTATTGGTAGGAGTTCCCCAAAGGGGCAACATCTGTTGGCATCTTGGCTCTGCCTCTATCTGGGTGACCTGGGGTACTTTTTCCCCACTTCTGAACCTTAGTTTTCTTTGTGGTCTCAGAGATAAGGAGGCAGTGAGAAATGAAAGGAAGAGTGAGGCAGCCAGCATGCCCAGTGTGAAAAGCACCACCTGTTCCGGAGTCAGGGGTGCTGGGCTCAAATCCCCCCCGGTGCCATTTATTACCTATGTGACCCTGGGCAGGTCACACAAACTTCACTGCCAGATGAGGATAAAAGAAGGTGACAGAGAAGCCTGAGTTCAGGAAAAACCATGCTGTGTGGTAGAAACAAACACTGGAATCAGACGATCAGAATTCAAATCCTGCCTCTTAGGCCTTTGGGCAACCCTCTTAACTTCTTTGAGCCTCAGTTTCCTCATCAGTAAAATGAAGAGGATGGTCTACCTGAGGAGCATCCACATGAGATTGGAAAAGTAAAGGCCTCTGGAGTTGCGCCTCCATCTAGTCCTTGGAGAGGTGGGGTACAGAGCATTGCATATATGCTGTCAGCTGAAGGCACTGGATTGGTTTTGCTTAGCTGTTTTTCTGTTAGAAGGATGGATTAAGAATAAGGTCGTATATCCTGAAATGAGTGTCATGTGAAAATCGGAGGCCCCAACAAAACTTAAAAATAAAGTACTTTAAAAGCACTAATAACAGTACCTTGCTTTCCGGTTTGCAATGTGCTTTCTTCTTATTAATAGGAGCTGACATTTACATAGCACCTACTTTGTGCTGGGCTCTGCACTGTTTTATAAATATTACTGTATTTGATCTTCATAGCACCTGTGGGAAGCAGGTGTGGCCATTATCCCCATTTTACAGGTGAGGAAACTGAAACAGGGAGAGAAGTTAAATGACTTTCCCAGGGTCAGATGGCTAGGGAGTTTCTGGGATAGGATTTGAACTCAGATCTTCCTGATGCCAAGGTCCAGCAATCTGTTCACTGCTCCTACCAATGTAAAAGGTGATTCAAATCACTAGGGCTTATTCTCTCTGGCTCTTGGCTTTTTTTCTCATCTTAAAAGAAAAAGACTAGACTAGGTAGTCTCCAAACCTTTGCTGGCTCTGACCCACCATAAGCAATCTTCCCAGGCCTTCCTCACCCCCTCAACACTTCCCACTGACTGGGCTGTGTGCCTTTGGGCAAGACCCTTAGTGTCTCTGGGTTCAAGCTTCAGTAGTCTGGAACCTCAGTCTCCAAGACTAGATAGGTTTAAAGCCAGAGACTTATCTTGAAGGGGACCAGAGAGCTGGGGGGGCCCCACTCTGGAGTGGTGAACGGAGAACTAGGAAGCCTCACTCTGGTATCTCTGACAGGCTGCATGATCCCATCCCTCCCCACTGGCAGACAGATGGAGGAGGGCACAGGGCATTGAGGGAGTACTCTGTCTGAAGCCTCTGAGGAGTTTTTGACAATGGGAGAGGGAAAAAGGTCTAGAGATACACAGAACTGAGGCCAAGAAAGGTTCTATTTTCCACCATTTCTTTTGCTCCTTCACATCACACTTCCCACACAGATGCCCCTGCCCGTGGAGAGTCTCAAATGGGCCTGGCTGCTCAGTGAAGGGGGAGGTTGAGTTCCCCACACAGCCCTGCTTCCCCATCACCATGAGGCCCAGCCAAGGTGCCTCAGAAGTGGTGTCCCCTTGGACAGCAGCCTCAGCCACCTGTGTGACCTCAGGCAGGTCACTGCCTTCTCTGGCCTCAGTTTTCTCATCTATAAAATAAGTGAAATGAACTCTCTCAGCTCTGACATTCTGTGTTCTAAGGTCTCTCTCCTGTCATTAACATTCTAGATTCTAAGGAGACTCTCAGCTCTGACATTCTAGGTTCTAAGGGCCCCCCTCCCCCATTCTGTGTTCTAAGATCTCCCTCCCAGCATTAACATTCTTGGTTCTAAGGGCCCCTCCCAGTTCTGACATTCTGAATTTTAAGGGCCCTCCCAGCTCTGACATCTTGTGTTCTAATGGCCTTCCCAGCTCTGATATTCTGCATTCTAAGGCCATCCTAGCTCTGACATCCTGTGTGCTAAGGGCCCTTTCAGCTCTGACATCCTGTATTCTAAGGGCGCCCCCCCCCCCAGCTCTAACATCCTGGGTTCTAAGGGCCCTCCCAGCTCTGACACTGTGTCTAGTGACTCCTGCAGGTCACTGTCTTCAGCCTCCATTATATCCCCCTGACCCGGGCTCAAGCCAAACCCTATTCTCTCTGGATCTGGCTCCAGGTGAACGCTGCCCTCTTAGCTAGGTCAGACCATCAGGGTCTGCTGTCCCTTCCAGAGTCATTTACATAGCAGAGAAGGACCCTGGGAAAGACAGTGCTTGACCAAAAGGAATGACTCACTGTTGATGGAATTTTAGATGTTTGGGGCAGAGAACTGGCCTTTTCCCAATTTCCTCAGATGCCTCCAGGCCTGTGGCCTACTCCTAGAGAAAAGATTCCCCTTCTCTGTGATCTGATCACTCCTAAAAGCAGAGGGCCCTGAATTGTTCTCAGAGATTCACCCAAATGTTTGTTGCAGCTTGTCCCATCTGAGCCTTCCTGAACAGCCCTGCCACAAAGAGCCAAAGGCATCTGTTGTCCCTGTTTGAGAAATAAGGGGACTCAGCCATGGTCCCACAGCTACTAGGTGTCTCAGCAGGATTTGAACCCAGGGCGTCTGACGTCAAGCCCTCTTTGAGCCCTAGAATCACAGCACAAAAGACACCTGGGGAAACATCTGGCCCAACCCCTTTTCAGAGGAGAAAAATGAGATTCAGAATGGGGCAGTGTCTTAGACAGTTAAACACATAGAAAGTAGTACAGCCGAGGGGCAGCTAGGTGGCGCAGTGAATAGAGCACCGGCCCTGAAGTTCTGAAGACCTGAGTTCAAATTCGACCTCAACCACTTAACACTAGTTGTGTGGCCTAGGGCAAGTCATTCAACCCAAAGTGGCCTGCCCTCCCCCCTTCAAAAAAAGAAAAAAGAAGAAGAAAGAGAGAAATAGTACAGTCAGGATTCATACTGGCCTCCTCTGACTCCCAAGTGCTGTTTTTGATCCATCCAGAGGACCTGAGATTTGCCCATGAGCCCTACTGGTTATTGAATGGATTTACCCATGAATTTGTATGTTGGCAGAGAGCTGGGGGCAGCATTCTGGGTATCCCTTTATCTGGGGTCCTCCAGCTTTCCAGCCCTTCCTCTGTCAGCCAGATCCTCAGCAGTCAGCAAGGAGACAGAAAAAATCCCAGATGGGAACAGAACCACCACCTCAGAGGGGAACAGGCTCTCCCTACACTCTTCCTCCATCTCTTAGGACCCATGAGGAGGAGGAACCAGCTGAGCCTGAGCAGTTCCGTACAAAGGCCTAGGGAAGAACCTAGCATCTTGTTTCTGAGAATCCCCAGGGAAAGCCCCAAAGACTTTCTAATAACAGAGAAAAGGACCCTGTGTGAACTGGGCTAAAAGCAATGGCAAAGCATTGAGGACCCCAAGTTCTTCTGTGAATAGGACTGGGCTAGAGCTGAGCCAGATCCTCACCCGTTCTATGTCTCAAAGTCCTGTCTGATTTTCTTTTTTTACAGCTTCCTTCACTTCTGACTTTTTGTGTCCTAAAGTCCTTCCCAGTTATAACATTCTGTATTCTAAGGGCCCTCCCAGCTCTGACATCCTGTGTTCTAAGAGCCCTCCCAGCTCTGACATCCTGTGTTCTAAGGCCTCTCCAAGCTCTAACATCCTGTGTTCTAAGGGCTCTCTCAGCTCTGACATTGTGTTTTGTAATCTCTCTCACTTCTTAGACTCTGTTCTAAATCCCTTAGCTCTGATATTTTATTTTCTAAGGTCCCTCACAGCTCTGACCTTCCATGTTCTAAGATTCCTTTCAGTTCTCACAGGTCTGACTGCCCTTTTTGGGGGGGGGTGTAATGGGGTTTGGGGCTGCTTGGGGGTCCTTACTTGCTGACACCTGACAACTTGTGCTAGTTGTTCAGCTGCCCTGGCACCTATGGCTCTATCCTTTGGGGGACAGCAGGCAGAAGCAGGGGTTCCCCTGGATCTGTGGTAACAGAATGAGGAAGGACAGGGGCATGTGAGGCATAGATGCTGGAGGAAGGGCCCAGAGCTGAAGAGATGCCTACACTAGTCTGCTACTCAGAGGCCTCCAGGCATTAGGGTGGATCCTGAAAGGTCCTCCTACTGTTTCAAGGGGTCTGAAAAGAGGGGTTTAGAAGGTGGTTAATTAGTCAGGGTCCTTCCAGCTATGGTATCCTGCTGGTGACTGCCTAGGCTCAGCCAGCTCTGTGGTCCCCCAGCAGGGACCTGCCTCAGTCCAATTAGTGGAAATTGGGGTACCATCAGACCACAGGGAAGCTGGCTACTCAGGGCACAGCCTGCTTCACAGAGTGGGCCTGACCTAGCAGAGAGGCCCCTTCTGAAAGGTGAGGTCAGAAGGAAAAGGATCAAGCTGGAGAAAATAGGAGGGGCTCGCCACTCCCTGGCATCCTCCAGCCCTGGTGGTGGCTCAGCTTGTCCTTTGGAGGGCCCTTGCCTCAGTATCTCTGTTGTCTTCATTTGGCAAAATCACTGGCTCCCCCAGTGTCCCTGTTCTCCGGCCACACCCTGAACAGGAAACCTCCCCTCCCCCCTTTGACTTGAGGTTCCCTGGAGAATAGAAGCAGGGAGAGGCCCAGGAACTAGTCTGTGTAGTGTAGGGTTCCTAGAGAGGCTTCTTCCCTCAATTCTCACCCTTCCAGTTTCCCAGTGTCTGTCTTCTAGCTTTAATGATCTAAGGCCCTCCCAGCTCTGACATCCTGTGTTCTAAGGGCCCTCCCAGCTCTGACATTCTGTGTTCTAAGCTCCCTCCCAGCTCTGACATCCTGTGTTCTAAAGGCCCTCCCAGCTCTGACATCCTGTGTTCTAAGGGTCTCCCTCTCTGCTCTGACATCCTGTGTTCTAAGGCCATTCCCAACTCTGACATTGTCTGTTGTAAGGTCCCTTCCATCTGATTCCATGTTATGTTCTGCCTTTCCAACATTTCCATTCAGTTCTACAAACATATTTTAGGCAGTAAGCATTTATTAAATACCTCCTGTATACCAAACACTGTGTTACATACTGGAAACACAAAGATAGTCCCTGCCCTCAAGGAACTCACAGTTGAATGGGGGAGACCACATGCAAACAACCCTATACAAATAAAACGCAGACAGGCAGGACTGGAGGTTGGCTTAATTCCCTCTAGTACTTAGTAGAGGGAAGGCCCCAGAATGAAGGGAAGGGCTTCTCGAAGAGGATGGTGTTTTAGCTGAGACTTGAGGGAGGCCAGGGATGAATGCGGAGCAAGATTGGGATGTTCTAGGCCTGGCCTGGCCTGGGGAACTACTGATTCAGAGATGAAGATGAAAGGGTCTGTGCCTCCAAAGAGCCTCCATCCTTGGAGGGAGGGGAGGCCCTGTGTATGCAGGTAAGTTTGGCCCAGGTCACTGAGAGAACCCTGCAAGCCAGGTTGGGGAAGGGAAGGGGAGCATTGGAGGCAGCTCCTGAGCTGAGCCTGAGAGAACTCTGGAGAGGGGAGGGGGACAGAAGGTGGAAGGCCTAGCTCATGGAACAGGTAGGAATCCATTTGGGCTGGAACTGAGAGAGCACAAAGCTGATGGGAGACCAAGAAAATGTGGCTGCAGCAGGCCTTCAGTGCCAGGCCAGGGCATTTGTATTTTACTGCAGAGTAGAGGCTCTTAACCTGGGGTCTCAGGATTTGTTGGGTCTCAATATTGTTGATTTAATACACATTTTGATCACAGTATCTCAATATAACTGTTGTCCTTTGTGATCCTGTGTATTTCATTTTATGCATTTAAAGCTATGATTTTGCATAGGGGTCTATAGGCTTCACCAGACTACCCAAGGGGTACCTAGCTAAAAAAAAACCAAACCTGATCTAATCCAACTTCCTCCTTGCACAGATAAGGAAATTGAGGGCCCAAGAGGGAGGAATGACTCGCCCCCAAAGTCATACTTTAACAAGGGGCAGTGAACCCAGGACCTCCAACACCCAGTCCAGCTCTTTATACTACCCAAGGAGGTAAAAGGGGAGGGGAAGAGATAGTGGCTTTGTACCATTCTGTCTTTCATGGAGGTGAAGAGGTGTCTCTGGGGAGTGGATGAGGTAGCTCTGGTCTAGACCTCAGGCTGGGAAGGCTCTTAGAATATGGAAGAGAACCTAGAATAGAGAGTGTTAGTCCTGAGAGGGGCCTTAGAACCTTGTTCCTCACACATTGGTCCAGAAGAAATTTTAGAACACAGATTAGTTGGAGCCAACATGAATGTTAGAACATAGAACGTCAAGTCTCCCTCCTCATTTCTGCCTCCTGGCTTCTTTTGGGTCCCAGCTGAAAGTCCAGCCTTCTCCAAGAAGCCTTTTCTAGCCGTCTTAATGCTGGCGCCTTGCCTCTGTGGATCTAGCCAGTACACAGCTTGTTCATACATCACTGCTGGCATATTGGCTTCCCTAGTAGCTGTGTGAGCCCTCTCTCAGCCCCAGCTCAGGGATGTCAAATACAAGGCTGAAAACCTCCATTTCCCTTCCCATTCATTCCCTTTGGTGCTTCCTTCAAGGGGGAACTTGCAAACCACTGTCCAGTTTCCTTCATCTGGGCCTTGGCTGATCTTCAGACTCCTCCAGTGGAGGTGTATCTGTCTGTCTACACCTGGCTGGTCTTCCCCCCACCCTTTTGGTGTTTGAATGACCCCAACCCCAGCAGAGCAAACATGTGGTTTCTGAGCTCAGACATGTTGTCATTGCTTCTCCAACTGGCTTCAGGACTGCCTTGATCCATCCAAAAGTCCTGTTAATTCCTTCCAGTTTTAATCTAATTCTTGCTACATAATTAGTCCCCAAATTACAGGACTGGAGTAATCATCAGTGATGTTTCTATAGCGTTTGAAGGCTTTCAAAGCCCTTAATTCCCACCTCCTAGTGAGGGTGGAAAGGGTAAATTGTCATTACCCCCATTTTTGAGGTGGGGAGACAGACTCCGAAAGGTTATGTGGGCTTGTCATAGGCCACACAGCTTGGTTCTTGGGCCTGACCACTGCAGATCAGGCCTGCACTGCTCCCTCCCCTCTGCCACCGTGCTTCCTGGCTTCCTCTGAGGCTCAGCTCAGGTCCCACCTTCTGTGGGGGCCTTTCCTGCTCTCCGTATGTGTCTTGTATGTGTCTAGATATTAACGGGTTGTTTCCCCCATTAGAACATAAGCTTCTTGAGGGAAAGGATCATTCTTTGAGTTTAGCACACCAGAAGAGCATGCTAAATGTTTGTTGACTATCTGACAGTCCTCTGCTTTTCTGTGTCACATCCTAGGTTCCTGGTTCTGAAGCTTCCTTTGTATCTTCCCCAGCCTAACCCCCATCCTGACTCCAGCAGGTACTGTGGGAGAGAGGTAGATGGGATAGCCTAGAGATGTCACCTTGGGCTTAGCGTCCCCTCCAGGTTCTGTCATCCAGTCGAGGATCTGAGTTTGAATCTTGACTTCTTACTACCTATGTGGCCTTAGAGAAGTCCATCTCTCTGGGCCAGGCTTTATTACCTGTACAGTGAGAGCCTTCGGCTTCCTTCTAGTTCTCAATCTGTGAGTCTGGGACCATATCTTAATCTCTCCCAAAACAATGAGCTCCTTGGGCAATCAGAAAACCCAGGAACCCCTTCTCAGAAGGAGGCTTTTAAATTCACAAAATGCATAAGATTGAAAAGAAAGCTGGGCTTGGAGTCAGGAAGATCCGTGTTCAGATCTGGCATCTGACACTGGCCTTCTGATTCTGGACAAGCTATTTAAACTCAGTTTGCCTCAGTTTCCTCAACTGGTAAATGGGGGTAGAAATAGCACATACCTCCTAGGGTTATTGTGAGGATAAAATGAAATAATGTTTTATTAGTATAGTCCCTGATACCTGCTAGGTACTATATAAATGCTAGCCATCATCATTAATTATCTTGAAATACAGCTATCAAAATATTTTTAGAACAAGTTCATAGCCCCTAGTTAAAAACTCCTGTCCTGTGACATCCATGAAGTGTTTGAATCCTACAGCCATTGTAACACCATACAACGTTATCTCTTGCCAGAAATGCCAGTGGGTGGTGCCCAGAGCGCTGGGCATAGTCAATAGCCCTGGTTTGGAATCCTGCCACTGGCACTTACCAGCTGTTAGATCCCAGGCAAGTCCCTTCCCCTCTGAGTTTCATTTTCCTCATCCATGAAATGGTTATAGAGTTATCTATCCTGTCTCCATCATAGACTCATTATAGTGAAGAAAGTACTTTTTAGACCTTCATCACTACCACCATCACCATCACTACCTCCACCATCATCCCTTCAAGCCTAACTGTCCATGTTTCATCTTATGGGGTTTTTATTCAACTGGGGAGGATGAGTAAAGGCTTCCTTGAAGAGATGGCAGTTTATAGGGTGAATGGCCCATGACCTCAGTTCCCTCAAGGAGCATCCCAAGTCTGAGGGCCAAGATGATCTTTATCCTTGGAGAACTCTCCTCCCCCATGGAGAAACATTGTCTCTGCCCTCAGGGAGCCTCTCAGTATGTGGAAGGAGATGGTCTCTAGTCCACCCGGCCCCCCGCCCCCAGATCACCTTGGCTCTTTGGGAGGCCCCAGGCAGAGGGAGGAAATGACTCCCACATGCTTAGAGCTCAGGGAGATGAATGTTTTCTAGAACTCTGGCTTATGGTTGCTCGCCCTCCATGACTGCCTTCAGAGTGTCCCCCAATTAGTGCCACCTGGAGTAACCATAGGGTGCCACCCCTTAAGGCCTCTTGAGTCTAGGCAGTCACTTGACCTTTTACTGTCCTTGCCCTGTGGGGGAAATTGTTCTCAGAAGCCACAAGGACCCCAGGCCCTCCCTGGGGACCAGTAGACACTTGTCTCATCAATACATAGGACCCTGCTCCCAGCTGAGAGAGAAGAATGTGGAGTCAGGAGATGCAGATCCCAGCCCCAGCTGGGCACCTCCGTGCCTTACAGCCAGCCTCCTCACCATCACTCTCCTCCCACTTGTTGTTCCAAGCTGCCTCTTCCTTCCTCTGGTCCCTAGTGTCAGCCCTGCCCCACGCTTCCACAGTCACCATCTCCATCCTCTGAGCCCCTATCGATGACAACTTCTCCTTGATCCACAAGACTGAAGCTCCATCATGGCTCAGCAGAGGAAGCAGGCCCTTCTCACCAAGGCTGGTGCCTTCACTTGTCCCTTGGATCCCATCCCTCCAAGACTTTGGCCCAGCCCTTGTATCTTATGCATATATAACACTCTCTCAACTAGCTTCTTACCCTTACCCTAAAAAAGCAAACAAACCCCAAACCATTTTCTCTTAATCCTGCCAACTCCTTAAGCTCTTCTCGCCCACCTTTCTCCTCTTTCACTGCCAGACCTCTAGAGTTACTGATATTCACTGCCTACAGTTCCTCACCAACCACTCTTTCCTGAGCCCCTGGCAATCTGCCTTCTAATCCCACCCCTCAAAGCTGCTCTTGCCAGGGATCCCCTTAAATAGGGCTGTGAATTTAGAGCTGGAAGGGTCCTTCAAGGCCTCATTTCACAGAATAGGAAACTGAGGCTCAGGGAGAGGTTAAGTGATTTATCCTAAGTCAGTCAACAAGTATTTAGCAAACATTTCCCATGGGATGGGAGCTATGCTAAGTAAACATTAGAGATACACAAGAAAAAGGCAAAAGGAGAGACTGTTCCTTTTAAGGGCTCACGTTCTAAGGGGAGACGCAGCAGGCAAATAACTGTATTGTGCCATGGACAAAGGACCATATTTGTAATGCTGTGAGCTCTCCCTCTCTCTCCCCCCTTTCTCTCCCCCTTCCTCTCTCTCTCTCTCTCTCTCTCTCTCTCTCTCTCTCTCTCTCTCTGTCTCTGCGCTCTCTCTCTCTCTCTCTCTCTCTCTCTCTCTCTCTCTCTCTCTCTCTCTCTCTTCCTCTCTTTCCCTCCCCTCCCTCTCTCTCTCTGTCTCTGTCTCTGTCTCTGTCTCCCCGTCCCCACATACACACACAGAGTAAACGGAAGGGAATCCCAAAGGGATGGCACTAGCAGCTGGGGAAAGAGAGAAGAGGGTTAAAAAAAAAAGGAGGAAGGGTCTTCTGCTGTAGAAAGTGGGATTTGCATTGGAACTTGACTATAAAGAAGCCAGAGAGGTCAAGGTGAGGTGGGAGAACAGCTGAGCAGAAAGGCAGAGTGTCAGGTTCAAGGAATAATAAGGAGGGGGGTGTCTCTGGATCAGAGAGTACCTGGAGAGAAGTCAAGTATAGGAAAGCTGAGGAAGTCAGGAAGGGGCCAATCAGAAGGCTTCATATTTGGTCCTGAAGGTACTAGGGGAGCTCCTAGAGCATGCAGAGAGGGGAGTATGATGTGGTCAGACCCACCTTTAGAGACATCCCCTCGACAGCTAAGAGTGGAGGATGGATGGGAGTGGGGAGAGACTTGAAGCAGGGGCACCCATTAGTGGTGAACCCCAATGGCACCATGGTCCAGGAAGGTGCCGACGAGGGCATGGACTAGGGCGGTGGCTTTGTGAGTTAGAGACACCAAACACCGGAGTCTGGGTGACTGGAAGACAGGGGTCCACACGCTGGCTGTAAGGAACTTGGAAAGAGGAGTGGGGGCTAGAGAAGGAATTCTCTTTTAGACCTGTCACCCATTGTTGTATCTAAGACGCTGATGAGACATTGGGTTGGAGACATCCACGAGGCAGTTGGTGGTTTGGGGTTGGAGCTCAGCAAGAAATTTAGGACCTGATGGATCAATCTGGGGGTCATTTGCATGGAGATAGTAATTAAATGCACAGGAGCTAATGAGCTCATCAAGTGAGAGGGTAGAGTGATCAGTGGAACCAGAACAGACTGTGGTCTAGTGCTCAAGACCCAGCAAAGGAGACTGAGAAGGGGCTGTGGGAGGGTAGAAGGAGACGGAGGAAGAGCCATATCATGAAAACCTGGAGAAGAGAGAGCATCAGGCAAGAGAGGGTGACAGCATCCGGCATCCGTCTGCAAAGATGCCAGAAGGGATGAGGAACGAGAGGGTTGAGGGAGGGACCGTCGGGTGCCGCGAGCCCTTTGGAGGCTGGAGAAGAAGCCATGAGATCTGTGGGGAGACCAGTTGAAGGATGAGATGAATGATGAGGCCAGAAGTCCGACTGCAGAAGATTTAGTGTCACGAGAGAGAAGTGGGGAGCTTAGCCGAAAAGGAACGAGGAAATAGCATTTAGCAGATAGAAGATACTGCAGGATCTAGCGAGGGATATTAAGGGTGGAGGAGACTCGGGCTTATTTGTAGGCAGCAGGCAAGAGTGTCAGGAGAAAGGGAGAGACTGACCATGAGACAGTGCGTGATAGTGGAGACAGGGTTCTGGAGAGCATGGGAAGGGATGAGATCAAAGGTGCAGGTAAAGGCACTGGCCTTGGCCTCTTCATCTGAGACAGGAGCAAAGGAGGGTCACACAGCTGGTGAGGGTCTGAGGGAGAGTTTGAACTCGGCTCTGATTCCAGCCATGCTCTAACCACTGTGACACCCAGATGCCTTGGCCTTTATTTTGACACTGATGGCCAACCCCTTCTTCCTGCACGCTCCATTGGCTCCTGTGAGGGGCTCTCCTGGTTCCCCTCCAACCTTGGACATCTCCTTCTCCATAATCCTCCTTCCACCCTCTAAGCATTTGTATCCTGAGTCCCAGCTCCATCTCTGTTTCTGACTCTGGCTCTCTCTCAAGCCCCTCTTCCCCTCCCTGTCTCCTCCCTCATTCAGTGGCCAAAACAACTAGATCAAACCAGCCCTCTCCTCTAAGACTGTTGATGTCTCCCTGTCACCTAGAGGATAACACATTACCTTACTTTGGCCTTCAAGGCACTCTGGGAGCTAATTGCAAGTTATGTTATATTCCAAACTTGGAATATAATACAATTGTATATATACATACATTTTATATATATATACATATACACACATATATATACATATATATATACACACATATATATACATATATATATACACAATTGCATTATATTCCAAACTTCCTATACTTTCTATTCCAGTCAGACTGCCCCCCCATGCCTGGAACACCTCCCTATCTTATTCCCCCGCCACCAGTTGATACCTTCTCTTTTGTCCAGGCCCAATTTGTGCTGCCTCCTCCATGCAGCCTGCCAGGACAAGCCCTTGTTAGCTGAAAACCTTCTTCTCCCTCCTCAGATTTTCTTTGAGCACATTGTCAGAATCTTTCTTTTGCCCCTTTACACTCTGTGTTGAATCATGTTTATTTGCATGCACATCTTAGTCCCCTTATTAAACCGTAAGTTCCTTGAAGGTAAGGACTGGGTTATTTTGTAATAATAGTAATATAGCTAACATTTTTATAGTGCTTCAAGGTTTGCAAAGCATTTTATGTATATTTCATTCGATCCTCATAACTATACAAGTGGGTGCTGTTATTATTTCCAGTTTTCAAATGAGGAAACTGAGGCAGAGGTTAAGTGACTTGTCCAGGATCACACAACTAGTGTCTGAGATGGGATTGCACCTGGATCTTCCTTATTCCCAGGTTCTATGATCATAAGCCCCTTGAGGGCAAGAGCTGGGTCATACCTTCATCTTGAGAACCCTAGAACAAAAATGACTTTGCAATAGGATGGATGGAAATCAGCCTGAGAAGAGAGAACCAGGAACCTTGGGTGGGGAATCTGGAGGTGTAGGTCAAGTCCAGCCTTTACCAGCTGCCTCATCTTGGGAAATGAGACCTTGGGGGGGCTGACACCCAGGAATATCCCTGCCTGCTCGGGGCATTGCCCTTTCCAATAGACCATTTTATACTAATAAGATTAACAGCTGACTATGATAATTATATTTATTATTTATTATCATCATAATTCTTTTATGTTAATAAGATTAACAACTGAGTCTATCATAATAATTATTGCATATGTGGTGCTTTAAGGTTTGCAATGTGTGTTTCCAAATCCGTCATCTCACTTGATTTTATAGAAATAGTGTTTCCATCAGTGAGGAAGCTGCAGGCTAATTGCAGTGAGTGGGCTTGTCCTCACTTCTGAAGCTCAGTCTCCCATGCTGCCTTTGTGGACCAGATGGAGAGATGGGTTAGCTGGTAAATAGTCTGTGTGGGTAAATTAGGATCTGGGTGAACAATGGGACCCAAAGAGTTGTCATTAGTTGATTCACTGTTGACCTGGAATCTTCTAGTGCAGGCTGCACCACCACTTGTTGGCACCTGTTGGAGAGGGGATTTGGGCTCCGTCACTAGTTGGACTAGTTTACTTTTAAAAGGCACCTCCCATTTCTTGAGATTCTGTGTTCCTCTAATACTTTGGTTTTCCAGACCTCTGTTTTCTTAACTGTAAATGGTCAGAATTATCCTCACCTTCTGAGGATCAGAGGAGGTAACCAGAAGTACTTGAAACATTCCTGGGACTATAGGAGAATGAGTTTCGATTATTTAAAGTGAGAGGAAAGCACCAGCTTTCTTCCAGCCCCCAGATTCAGGAATGGATTTAGAATGACCAGGCTAGACCCAATATTCTTGCCTCTATGGAGTATCAGATGGAATAATCATCGAGGGTAAAATTATTAGGATTCCGTGTTGAGCTGATCTCTCTTGTTTCCCAGGTGATGAAATGCCAGAAAATTTGAAGGATTTCCCCAGTGTCACCCAGTTAGCATCAGAAGTAGTATTCAAACTCAGATCCTCCCATAAATCTAGTAGTTAATGGCCTCTAGGGCTCAGGAATCTTCTTTGCCAGGCCCCTCCATCTCTCACCTCCCACTGTGAGGTGTTCTGTCTGCCATATCTACCTCTCCCTGCCTTCTCAAAGAAGAACAAACATTTATCAGCATCCCAGGTCATGATGGCCTTTGGGACCTTGTCAAAGGATCAGGACAGTTTTCATGTTGTTGTTTTTTCTTTCTCCTGGGTTTAATCTGGCTTTCCAATCATTGTAAATCTCCTGACAAGTCATTGTTGCGACACCCCCTCTCCCAGCCCCTTCCCCTGCAGCCTCCGGCTGGGAAGAGACAGTAGAGGCTGTGTCTGGGTCCGCTGAGGGGGTTGGTGCCAAGAGCAGCGTGACCTGATGTCGTAAGCAGGCCCCACTTCAAACGAGTAAGGGCTGAGTTATCCCTGGCCTCAGAAGGCTCTCTTCCCCTGGCTCAGCTGGGCTGGGCTGGGGGCTTTGGGGTTTTTGTTTGCTTCTGCCGGGGCCCCAAGCACCACTCCTCTCTTCCTTCCCAGTCCTCTTCCTTTCTGCCCTGAGATCTAGCCCACTGCCTGGATGGCTCCGTGGCCCCAGACCCCTGACTTCACCTGCTCCCCCATCCAACATGTGTCTTCATGGAGGCAAGGGGCTGCATTCCTTCCTAGAATTCGAGTGAGGAGCAAATTGAGAGGCTTGAGAGACAAAGTGATATTGGGGCAAAAAATGCTGCTTTTGGTCTCAAGATTATAGGACAATAAAGCTGGAGCTGGAAGGGGTTTCCCTGTAACCCAGTGCCCTCATTTTGCAGATGAGGGAACTGAGGACCAGGGAAACATTATTTTGCAGAGTTACTCATGTAGTTAAAAACACAAGCAGGATTTGAACCCAGGTCCTCAGGCTTCAGAGCTAACATTCTTTGCACTGATTTGAATCCTAGGTTGGCTACATTGTAGATTTAGGGGGGAAGGGACCTCAGAGTTCAACCCCCTCCCCCTCTTCTACTGTTGAGGAAACTGAGCTTAAGTGACTTGCCTAAAGTCACACCTGTCAGAGGTGAGATTTGAACTCAGGCCCTGAGTCCAGAGACAGTACTCTTTCCCTACATCTCTATGTTGTAGTCTGTTTCATCTCTCTGTACCTCAGTTTTCTTCTCCATAAAATGAGGGGAGTAAAGCTAGATGATCACCAATGTCCCTTCTTGCCCTGTTATATAATGTATATAAAAGCAAGCACTTTGCAAACCTCAAACCTGTATCAGTGTTGGCCATTGTAACATCCTGAGAGCAGCTCACTTCCTCCCACCCCTCCCCCATCTTATGGATGAGAAGACTGAGGCCTGGATAAAGTGGTCACACAGAGACTGGCTGGCAGACTTGAGAGTCTCCTGACTCCCCATCCAGTGCCCTTTCCAGTTCCTATTTATTCGAGTATTCTAGTATTGGCTAGGCACTATGCTCGGCCCCGGGGCATGAGGCATAAGGGGTCATTCTGCCTTCATGGAGCTCCGAGGCTCAGGAGGAAGAATTAGAGTTTGGACACACAAGTCACAACCGGATGTAGCACAGAGTGTGGAGTTCTCGAAGGCCCAAGGGGGAAGATCAGAGCTGTCAGGAAATCTGGGCAAGCGTCCTGCAGAGAGTGATATCTGAGTTTGGCTCTAAAGCCCATAGAGGATGAAAGAATGCAGGGGATGGCGTTCTAGGTATGAGGAACTGCAGGCAGGGTGGCAGGGGAAGGCAGGCTGTGGCAAGGAATTCAAACCTGATTTTGGTTTTCATGTTTGTTTTGTTTACACTCATAATTTGGGGGTCAGACCTAGGATTTCATTGGTTATGTAGGTGTTCTTAGCCTTTTTTTGTGTTGTGGGCCCCTGGGGAAGTCTGGTGAAACCTATGAAATCCTTCTCAAAATGCATAAAACAAAATCCACAAGATATGAAAAAATCAATCTTGAAATATAGTTATCAGAATGTTTGGGGTTTTTTAATCTGTGAACCCCAGGTTAAGAATCCTGGATGTCAGGAATTCTTGTTGAAGAAACTTCCTAATCCAGAATATATTGGCTTTTATAAAAGAAATGGAAAAAATAAAGTAAAAAGGGCCCCAAAGTATATTGGCAATTATCGTGCATCTTTTGGTCTTAGAGAATTATCTGGAACCATTGACAGATGGAGAGACTTACCCAGGGCCACAGAAGCAATAAACATCAGAGGTAGGATTTAAAATCAGTTTGTTGTTGCTGTATCTCTGTATGATTAGGAGATGACTAGGGCTCAGGAGCTCAGGGGCCACCTGCCCCAGTCAGTGGCCTCTCCCTTTGGAAATGGCTTGGTATTCTTACTTGCCTGTGTACATGGTGTTGCCTGTGAAGCCAAGGAATAGCTCTCACTTTATGTTCATATCTCTAGCTCCTGGCGTGTACCGGCGGTAGGTGACGGAGGCGGTTGATGGTGATAGAATCAGTGGTGGCAGATGGTGATAGCAACTTACATTGATGTAGGGCCTTAAGGTTTAACCAAGTACTCTGTATCATTTGAACTCACAACATCCCGGTGCGGTGGGTGCTTTTATTCCCCCATTTTACAGAGGAGGAAACTGAGGCCCAGAGAGGTTAGGTGACTTCCACAAGGAGTCACTGGCAGAAGAGGTGTTCTTGCTTCAGGCCCATGACTCCACCATACCACACAGTGACTCCCGCACTACACCACCTTTCTATACACATGCTTAATTGATGTTTAATTTATTCCATTTGAGAATCATGAAGCCCCAGGGAAGGGCTGATGAAGTACTAAGATAGCATTTTGAGCCAGTCAGTTTGGGCACTTGGAGCTTCTGAGTGCAGACCCCCTTTCTGGGGGCCTTGGGGATCATCTGTTGCTTCCTCTTCCCCCTTCCTCCTGAATAGAAAAGATCTGTTTTCCTCTCTGCCACTGGTTCAAGTCCTTGCAGAGGGCCTTTAGACTCCCCAGGATACTCTTGGGGGCAGGCCATCCCTCACTCCAGCTTAGTATAGCAGCCCCTGCCACAACTTATCATGACCTGGGGTCCTGGGTGGCCTCTCAGGGGCCCCTGATTTCATTTTCCACACGATAGCCCTTCAGATATATGAAGACAGCACCTGCGTTTCCCCAGTGTCCTCTTTTCCCATTAGACTGTGAGCTCCTTGAAGATAGGGACTATCATTAGCCCCTTTTTGTATCCCTCCTCTTAGCACAGGACCTGGCACAGAGGAGGTGCTTAATAAATGTCTCCTGTCCTTGAATTGTTCCTCCTATGGCCTGGGCCCCAGCCCTTACCCCACTCTTGGAATGGGCTTCAGCTTGGCATCGCTCTCCCCCATATGATGTGAACACGGGCCTCTCCATGTTGCCTGGCCATGGTGAAGGGCAGCCCTTTACTAGCCCCAGACAGTCCACTTCTAATAGGGCCCCAGGTCTCATTCCCTCTTCTTGGCTGCCACATCTCACGTAGGACAGAAGTCAGCAAGCGATTATTAAGTGCTTATTGTGTGCCAGCCACTGTGCTAGAGAGCCCCCCCCCCAAAAAAAGGTGAAAACACAGTCCCTGCCCTCAGGAAGCTTACAGTCTAACGAGAGGAGACAGTATGCACACAGAACCATGTGCAAACAAGATGTATATAGGATAAAATTGGAGTCAGTAGGGGGAAGGCACTCATTAAGATTGCCTGAAGGCTTCTTGTAGGGAGTGAGGCTTTCAGTGGGACTTGAGGAAGACCAGGGAAGCCAGGAGGCAGAGAGAAGGAGGGAGATTCCAGGCAAGGGGAACAGCCAGGAGGCCCAGGTCACTGGACCTTAGGGTACTCGGAGGGGATTGGAGAGCTAGTAAGGGGCCCTGTTACAAATGGCTTTAAATGCCAAACCAAGTACTGGAGGGAGAGCTGGTCCATTTGGGTTCTGGCCTCAGCCCTGCCACCAGTACTTACATGTGGCTTTGGCCAAGACCTTCCCCTCTTTGGACACTGGTTTCCCAACCTCTACCATATAGGGATTAGACTCAGATAATCTCCCAAGAAAGGGAGGCAGGATTGTGCTGTGGAAAGAGCCTGGTCCTGGCCCTGCTGATAAGCACCTGTGTAACCCTGGGCAGGTCACCTATCCTCACCTTCTCTTTCTTCATCTGTGAAATGAAGGGATTGGATGAGATGGTCTCTGAGATCCCTCTCTTTAAAAGTGTCATCTAATGACACGCTCGGTTCTGTGATCCCGGGGAGGAGCTATAGATGCATAAGTTGCCATGGAAGGATAGAAATGGTGAAGTAGAAATTTAGTTGGACTTGAGTTAGGAGGTCTGGGTTCAGATCCCACTTGTGCGTGTGGAAAGTTAGCTTCAGTGTCCTTATATGGAAAAGGGGAGTGGACATCTGCATCTGCCGCCTCAACAGGGTGCCTGGCAGTACTGTGCAGTCCTTGGAAGGGCTCTTCCCCCATTTCCCTCTCTTTATCCCTTCCCACCAGTTGTTACTGTCTCCCTCTTGAAGTTACTTTGCACATACTACGTATCTAAACTTCTAGGAGGCTAGCACTGTTTTACTTTTGTCTTTGTGTTCTCCATGCTTCAGGTAGAGGAGGGGAGCTTAGTAAGTGTTGACTGAATTGATTTGGTCTCATCATCTTTTAGGACACTAGTAGCATCCACCAAGGTGCATCACTCCACCCCCAGCCTCTCCAAGTTTTTCTTATGTTTCAGAGTATAGGATTTGGAGCAGAAAGAAATCTTCATTCCATCCACCTCCCTCAGTTAACAAAGGAGGAAACTGAGACCTAGAAGGGTGAGATAACTTGCCCAAGGTCACAAAGTAGCAGAGTTGGGATTCAGGCTCATGTTCCCAAATACCAAATCCAGTGCGGCTTCCATTCTGTCATCCTGGCTCTCCAATGTGGGAGACCTTTCATTGAAATCCTGGCAGGGTCACTGGGGAGATTGTGAGATCTTTCTTTCCCTGGGTAAGTAGAGGCCAGAGATGAGGTGGGGATGGATGACAGAAAGGCAAACTCTTAGAATGGGGTGCTGACACACTCTTCCTCCCTCCTCTCAGGGCACAGGCAGAAAATGGAAGACCAGCCCAAGGCCTTTCCTGATCGATTCGGTGAACTGGAGAGACTTCGCATGCGTGTGACACCAACCACTCCTAGTCCCCGGGGCTCTCTGGCCACCTCTACTCACTTCAGCACTCAGGCTACAGCACAAGGTACAGGGGCTGGCCCCAGACTGAGGCTAGGACCCGGGAGAGGGAGGGAGCCGAGGTAAGTGGGATGTGGAGGGAAGGTGAGTGGGATGAGAGCTAATCCTGCTTTGAACAGATTGACAGGGGTGCTTGCATGTTGCCTCTTCTATTTGAATGTAAGCTTCCTGAGGGCAAGGACATGTTTTCACCTTTACCTATATCCTCATAACTTAGTCCCTGGCATATAGTAAGAGTTTAATAAATACTTTTGCCCTGCCTTCAAGAATAGGGGGGCAACTAGGTGGCATAGTAGAGTGCCGGGCCTGGAGTCAGGAAGATTCATCTTCCTGAGATCAAATCTGGCCTCAGACACTTCCCTAGCTGTGTGACCTTGGGCAAGTCACTGTAAGGGTTATGGGACTTAAAGATCTTCCCTGCCCCATTGGACTTGCTGACATAGCAGGAAGGGGCAGGGCAAGAGGAAGAGAAAAAAAAAAGCTAGACTTTCACTGGGGACTGTTGGGGACTGTTGGTGGCCGTGGCAACAGCAGCAGCAGCAGTAGCGGCCAAGGTAGAGGTGGAGGCGAAAACCCCTTTTTGAGCCAGCCAGAATTTCTGCTAAGGACTCTTGTTGGGGACTGCCAGGGACTGGAACTGCGGGGGGGCCGGAGCTGTTGTGAGCAGGCTTCCTGGACACTGAGCAGTTGCTGTGAGTGGGGAGAGAAGGACCTTTGCCTGAGGCGGCCTGTTCTGTTTTGAAGGCTTAAGAATGTGGTTGGTTACTACATTAACTACTTGTGCCAATTTCATAACTACTCTGACGGCTTTGACTTTCTGGTTTTGGGACTCAGTTATTTAGTATTTTAATAAATTTTCTGGCTTTATCCCCCATATAGAGAGCCTGATATATTTTGTGATTAATAACCACATAAGCCTATTTATAATTGCCATAGGCATAGTGAATATTGCATTGTTAATACAGTCACTTAACCCTGTTTGCCATAGTTTCCTCATCTACATTTACAAAATGAGCTGGAGAAGGAAATGGCAAACCATTCCAGTATCTCTGCCAAGAAAACCCCCAATGGGGTCGTGAAGGGTTAGACACAACTGAAACACCTGAACAGCAAAACAAGGATCTTACATTCTATCAAAGGAAAGCATGGATATACAGAAGTATATAAAAACATTTCCAAGGTAGTGGGCGGCATTATAAGATGACTGTTTTCTGGAGCTCATATCCAAAAGTGGACTTCAAAAGCTTAGGAGTAGGGAAAGAGGAATAGAGGAAGAAAACCATTCCAGGTATGGGAAAGGGCATGGGCAGAGGTACCAAGCTAGGCATAGATAGGATGAGAACTAGGAACAGAGGAGGGCACAGATTCCCTGAAGGTGGGAGACTTAAAGGGAAAATAAGCCTGGGAGGGCAAGTGGGAGCCAGAGTGTGGATGGAGCCCTGAATACCATGGAGAGCCACAGAAAATTTTTGAAGAGGAGAGAGAGAAATCTTAGCAGGGCATTAGAAGGGGTCCTTGGGCAGGAAGTAGGAAGGATGGATTGGGGAGTAGTGGGGGGAAGAGAGAAGTAGCAGGGAATGAATGAAAGGTTCACAGAGCTTTTCCCTCCTCCCTGGTAGGGTAGATGGTGAAGGTGGGGAGCTGGGTGACTTGCCCCAGGGCTCCCGATTCCAAGGGCACTATGTTTTCTACTGTGCACACTGCCCTGGCAAGCCTGCCAGAGATTCTGGGAAGTGCTGATCTGGGGCAGGCTGCACTGTGCCCATGCCAATTTGGGTCACACCCCCAGGGGAATCGAGGGCACCAGAGGGGAAGAGATGTGTGTGAACCCTCCCCTGCTTTCCCTGATGGAATCTCCTGGAACAGCTCAGCCTCTCCAAATCCCACAAGGGCAACCGTTCCCAGCAGGAGCTGCCAAGACCCCAGTTAGACATCAGGAAAGGGAAACCAGGCTCAGAGGGAGCATCTCTTTCCTCCAGAGCCTTGAAGAGAGAGGGCTAACTTCCTGAGAGGCTGAGAGGGAAGGGGAAGAGAAGGGACTAAGCATTTATGTAGTGCCTACTGTATACCATGCACTGTGCTAAGAACATTGCAAATATTATCTCATTGCCTGGGGGGAAGGGAGACCACCTCTGATTCTTAATACCTGCATGACCTTGGGCAGATCGCTGGCTCTCTCAGCCTCAGGCTCTTCTTTTGTAAAATGAAGGAGTTGAATTCTGCAAACTCTGCAAAAAATTGAATTCTGCAAATTCTGCAAAAAATTCTGAGATCTTTTATCATTTAGAACTAGAGTTCTGTGAGCTTCAGAGCTTGGAGGGAGCTTAGAACACAGAATGTCAGACCTACATTGGCCTTGGAGTGTAGCATATCAGAGGTGGAAGAGACTTTAGAACATGAAATGTCAAAGCTGGAAGGTACAATTCAATTCAAGAACCTTTCTTAAGTATTTCCCGTAGGTGAGGCACTGTGCCCTGCCCTGAGAAGACACAGGCTCAACAGCTCCTTCCATACTCTAGACTCTGGATTCTAGAGCACAGGGTGACAGCATCAGGAGGGATCTTAGAACATAGAGTTGGAGGCCTGGGAAAGACCCCAGAACATCAGCTTTTGTTGCTGAATGAGTCCGGAGATTCAAGAAAGATAGAAGATAGGAAATCAGAGCTAGAAGGAGCCTGAGAACCTAGACTCTAAACACAGGCCATGATCTTGGAAATTGAGAGACTCCCAGAGGATGTTCCAAGAGGCCTCGGAACATAGATCGTGTGTGTGTGTGTGTGTGTGTGTGTGTGTGTGTGTGTGTGTGTGTGTGTGTGTGTGTGTGTGTGTGTGTGTGTGTGTGTGCGTATTTTTAAAAATTTCCTTATTTTCCTCTGATCTGGTTATTTTATATGACTTATAAAACCATCACCTAAGTTATAGCTAGTAAATAAATAAACCCTTTACTCCTAATATGTTCAACACCTGAACAAACAGAGACTTTGCTGGCTCTTCTCTATTGATCCTTGGCTTGTCTCCTGATGTAGTCAGTGGGCCTTGAATGGGGTGTGTCCCCAAAATTGCCCCTCCTCTCACAGGAAAGGTGTCCTTTGTGAAAGCTGACTGGGATTCTGTTTCTGAGGACAACAGCTTCCACCAAGATCTTCCTTTCTTTTGCAGGGATGCATATTAAGGTGTAGACCTAAAGGCCCTGGAGGCCATAGGCAGAAAGGGGCAGAGGGAGCCAGAATGAGAACCAGGTCCTTAGCTCTGGGCTACAGCTCCTTCCCTCACCTGTCCTGATGCTGCCTGAGAAAACATTGACCAAACCAACACCATGCTGCTGGGGGAGGGAGAGGTCCAGGGATCTCAGCCATGCCTGATTTAAGTTATTACATTCTATATCCTAAGGGTCCTCCCAGCTCTGACATTCTCTATTCTAAGGCTTCACTTCACTCTGACATCCCATGTTCTAAGGGTCCTCCAAACTCTGACATCCTATGTTCTAAGGACCCTCCTAGCTCTGACATTCTGTGTTCTAGGTATCCTCCCAGCTCTGACATTCTCTGTTCTTAGGCCTCACTTAGCTCTTACATTCTGTGTTCTAAGGACCCTCCCAGCTCTGACATTCTGTGTTCTAGGTGTCCTCCCAGCTCTGTTCTAAGGTATGAAGTGTTATTGAGGATGGGAACTGTCATTTGTGTCTTTCTCTCTCCAGGCTGGTTCAGTGAGTGATATATTTATCAAATGCTTGTTTATTGACTGCTTGACCACCTCCACACCTCCCCCTTTCCTTTGTTCCCTTGTCCCTCTTGGGGCTGCCATTAGGGGTCAATAGCCCAGCCAGAAGGCTTTGTTGTCTTGGCTGTCTGTTGACTTAGAATATTCATTTCTTGGGCAAAACCACTGCCCCTCAGACAGCCCTCATGACAGCAAGGCTGCGAGGAGAGGAAGCAGGTTAACTGTAAGCTTGTCCTCACAGCCTTGGTGACAAAGAGGCTGGCTCAGCCGGACTAGGGGGACTGTGGAGGGCCCCATGGCAGCCACTTTTAACCAGGGCTGCTTCTGGGGGAAGCCCAGAGAGACTCCAGAGCAGAGGGGGAAGCCACACACTACTCCTGGGTCCCTGTGTGTGACTGGAAGCAGGTGGTTCACCTAAGCCCCTTGGGGCTGGGGGTTGGCCTAGGGTGCATCAGTGTCCTAGTCTGACCTGTCAAGTGGAGGGAAACCAGGGAGAGGAAGAGAAAGCTGATGGCATCTTGGAGGAATGTTAGCTTTAGGAGCTGGGTGAAGTGAGAGCTGGGGATGACGCCATGGGGAAAGGAAGGTAGGGCTTGTGGAATCCAAGAAGGCATCTAGGGAGATGGGTCTTCACTGGCCCCCCGAGAAGGGATCAGTCTTCTTCATCTTGGCCCCAGAGGGCAGAACACCAGACCCAAGACATCAGTGGAGTCTCAGGAAAAAGGAGCTGTCCCAAAGTGCCATGGGCCCCCAAGCAAGGTGCCAGGCTCCCCATCCTCAGGATAACCGCTTGGGAGGATGTTTATTCAGGACAGAGAAGCCTCAGAGATCTCCCCATGCATGCTGACCATGCCCATCCCCACTCCTGTGAGGACTCCCAAGGAAACCTTTATTTGGGTGACACGCTCCCCATGATGAGCCCCCCAGCAACAGCTTCCTATGTGAAGTGTGGGCAGGGAGACTGGAGAGCTCTGCCCACCTGCCCTGCACCATGCCCCCATCACAGGCCACCTCCCTTTGCTTCTTCTCCCTCCCCAGCACCAGCCAGGCACAGGGCCCAGTCAGGGAAGGTTTGGAGAGTGACATAGCCACTCTTACCTTGGACAGCCTCAGCCAAGAATGCCCAGAGTCCACTTAGGCATACTGCACGTCCTCAGCTGGGAAGGTGACTAGGGAATAAAATGCTGGCTGGAAGGATCTTAAATATAGGGTATTAGAGCTGGGAGGGCCCTTAGAAGAAAGAATGTGAAGAGTTAGAGGGGCCTTTGAACAGAGATGGGTAAAGACTCAGTGAGCAGGGCTTATTAAGCAGGGGTCCATAAACTGGTTTTTTATTTGAACCTAACTGGTCCCTTTGTAATCCTATGGATTTTATTTTATGCACTTAAAATCATCTTTCTGAGAAGGGGTCCCTCTGTAGATTTCACTAAACAAACACAGGGTTCCATAATACAGAAAAGGGTTCTGAACCCCCTTCCTTAGGGTATGTCAGAACTGAAGGATACCTGAGAACAAAACATGTCAGAGCTGGGAGGGCCCTTAGAACACAGGAGGTCAGAGCTGGGAGGGGCCTTAGAACACAAGAGGTCAGAGCTAGGAGGGCCCTTAGAACCCAGGATGGCACAGCTAGAAGGGCCCTTAGAACACAGGATGTCAGATCTGGGAGGGGCCCTAGAACACAAGAGGTCAGAGCTAGGAGGGCCCTTAGAACCCAGGATGGCACAGCTAGAAGGGCCCTTAGAACACAGGATGTCAGAGCTGGGAGGGGCCTTAGAACCTAGAATGTCAGAACTGGGAGGGCCCTTAGAACACAGGAGGTCAGAGCTGGGAGGGCCCTTAGCACACAGAATGTCAGAGCTGGAAGGGCCCTTAGAACGCAGGGTGTCAGAGCTGGGAGGACCCTTAGAACACAGGGTGTCAGAGCTTGGAGGTCCCTTAGAACAGAGGATGTCAGAGCTGGAAGGGCCCTTAGAACCCAGGATATCAGAGCTGGGCGGGCCCTCAGGACACAGGATGTCAGAGCTGGGAGGGCCCTTAGAACATAAGATGTCAGAGCTGGGAGTAACCTTAAGGTATAGTTTCTAGGTCAGAGCATTCCACCTGTAGCATGACCTTCTGCCTGACACAGAGAATGGAGGCGGCGTTGCCCCCATTTGAAACCAAGTGCCTTGAACAAAGTCCTGAAGGTCCTAAGTGCCAGATCTGGGTTTCAGAGCCACCTTTTCTCATTGCAGATTAAGTGAGCTGCTCACACCATGTGAGGTGGGATGTGAACCCCGTGTTCAGTCCCCTTTCTCCTGCTGGGGCCACATGGCCCTTCCTCTTCCTCTCCCACCCCCAGCCTTGCTCTGCTTCCCCTACATGAGCAGACTGGGGGGACATCATTCTCTTTTTTCCCCTTGGCCTCCCACATTCCCAGCTCTTGCTGGCCTTCCTCTTCTGGGGTTTCCTTCTTCATCTATTAATAGCAGGGAGCCCCTGGCCCACCTTCTGTTTATCTGCCGACCACCAGGCAGGCCCAGGCACCGGGGGGCCTCTCCCCCTGGAGGAAGTTGCAGCCCTGGGCTTGTATGGGGCGGGGGCAGCCAGGCCTGCTCAAGGAGGGGGACAGAGCCCCAGTGGTCCAGGCACCTCAGCCTTCCTCCAGTCCCGCTCAGTTGGGGGATGGGGCCCTGGGCACCGCCCGCCACAGAGAAATTCTTACAGCTCAATGGGCTCATTCAGTTAGTGCGGCAGCCAGGGCAATTTTGAGAAGAAAATAAACATTTCCTTCCACTATTTTCATTGGCCACCAGACAGCGGCAATACGCATCTCAGGTTTCCAGGGGCCGCCCCTTGGCCCAGTCTCGGGAAGGGCGTGTGGGCGACGTCGCTGGAGCTGGCGCTGCTCTGATGTTGGGGGGGGTGGGAGCACGGGGAGGGCTCTGGGTCCACACTCTTTCAGCTATTGATGGGCCTTATGATGCTTCATCAACTCCTGTGCCAGTGAAAGGCAGAGAGAGGGAAGCAGTTACATGTCGAGGCAAAAAACCAGCCCGCAGAAGTCAGGAAGTCGGTCTCAATCACAGTCCTGCCCTTAACTCACCATGGAATGTCAGGCAAGTCACTGGCCCTCTTTGGCTTTGACTTTCTGTGAAGTGGGATCATTGTGGTAAATGGTCTGTTAAGGGCCCTGGGTTCAGATCCCATCTCTGACACCCATCAGCCATGTGACTGTGGGCAAGTCACTCAGCATCTTCAGAAGGGGGACATGAGAGACCGACCTCACCAGGAGTTAGCACTCCTGTAGCCCCCACTATGTGCCAGGCACTGGGCTAATGCTTTACAAGTATTATGCCATTTAATTCTCACGACAGCCCTAGGACAGCAAAACTGAGGCATGCAGAGGTTAGGTGACTTTCCTAAAGTCACACAGCTAGTACCCGAGGCAGGTCTGATGTCCAAAGACAGCTCCCTGGCCCCCACTTCCTCTACAGGCAGTAGAAATGGCAGCCATTGCTATGGCCAGTGGTCTGGTCCAGCTCTGACACTGTATTCTAAGTCTGGGATAAGAGAATTCAGAGCAGGGTGGACCTTCCTAGTCCCTCCAAGGCCGATACTTGGAGAGAAAACTGAGGCCCAGGAGTGGCCAAGTGGCCTTGCCGAAGACCATACATCAAAGCAGTAGCAGAGCTGAGGCTGAAACTCACGTCTTCTCATTCTCCATCTATCACTCTTTCCACCAAAATGACCTGGAGCCAGTCACTTCCCGAATGACTAGAACATGGAATGTTCTAGGTGCTCAGCAGTGAATCAGTAAGCATGTAGTAAGCACCTACTAGGTACCCAACCTGTATTAGGCACCACACAGAAAACAGTTAAGAACGAGACCAGCCCTACCTTCAGGCTTCTATTCGCTGAGGAGGAAAAGGAAGGGAACATGCGAGGAGGGGATAATGAGCATTTACCCAGCACCTACTGTGTACCAGACCCTAGGCTAAGCACATTTTACAAGTATTAGCTCATTTTATCCTCACAACAAGCCGGTGTTAGCCTCCTCCTGTGTCCTAGTGTTCTATGAATCAGCGTTCCTCCATCTCACAGGCTGGAGGAAACCCTGAGAGCAGGTACTGTGGAACAACCAAGGACATGGGAAAGTTTTATATTCTTAAGGTCCCTCTGAGCACTAACATTCTGTATCCTGGGCCCCTCCCAGCTCTGACATCCTATGTTCTAAGGGCCTCCCAGCCCTGACATCCTGTGTTCTAAGGGCCCTCCCAGCCCTGACATCCTGTGTTCTAAGGGCCTCCGAGCCCTGACATTCTGTGTTCTAAGGGCCTCCCAGCCCTGACATTCTGTGTTCTAAGGGCCCTCCCAGCCCTGACATCCTGTGTTCTAAGGGCCCTCCCAGCCCTGACATTCTGTGTTCTAAGGACCCTCCCAGCCCTGACATCCTGTGTTCTAAGGGCCCTCCCAGCCCTGACATCCTGTGTTCTAAGGGCCCTCCCAGCTCTGACATTCCACAATTTCTAAGGCCTCTTACTCTTCTCTCTGCCCCACCCCCCGATGACCACCCTAATAGACCCTTCCCTGTTTTACTGATATATTCTCTTTCCTTTAACAGGCACATCTGACCTAAGTCCATTCTCAGATCCTCGGCAGTTTGACCGCTCTTTCTCCAGCCTGCCGGGCCTCCCAGAGCCCAGGTTTTCTGATCCCAGGATGCATTACCCGGGGGCCATGTCAGCAGCCTTCTCTTACACGGCCAACCCCTCCCCCACTGGCATTGGAGGCATTAGCATGACCAGCATGCCCACAGCCACCCGATTCCACCACACATACCTCCCCCCTCCCTACCCGGGTTCCACCCAGAACCAGAGTGGGCCCTTCCAGACCAACCCCTCCCCTTACCACTTGTACTATGGCACCTCCTCGGGCTCCTACCAGTTCTCCATGGTAGCCGGTGGGGAGCGCTCCCCCACCCGCATGCTGTCCTCCTGCACCAGCACCGGGCCCGGGAACAACCTCATGAACCCCAGCCTGGCCAACCAGAGTGATGGTGTAGAAGCTGATGGCAGCCACAGCAACTCCCCAACCGCCATGACCACCCCAGGAAGAATGGACGAGTCTGTATGGAGGCCATACTGATGGGCGCCATGGAGGATGGGCCAGAGGCAGCTTCCCTGGAACCATCATGTCCCTATCCTGACTCTAGGCTTCCATGGAGTGACCCTGGCCTGAGGCTCCAGGCAGGGCTTGGACAGCCTCAGCGGAAGGGCCCCCTCCTCCCCAGAGAGAGGGAGACCTAAGACCCAGGGAAGGGAAGAGGCTGAGCTGTCCACATGTCAAACCAGCGGCTGGGGGGGAAGGGGGGGGCATTTCAGTTGCTGACTGCTGTGTACATAGGACCCATGTTCCAAGAAACAACCAAAGCATCCTTAATGGGAAGCCCATGGAGGACTTGGGCTTGGCAGGCAAGGTGCTGTGTGACCTCAGGCCAAGTCCCTTCCCCATCTGAGCTTCCGTTTCTTCCTCTGTAAAATGAAGGAGCTGGACCCAGTGACCTCCAGGGTCCTTCCCAGCTCCATGTCTTACGTTCTAAGGTTCCCTTCAAACACCAGTGTTCTAGGGTGCCTTCATGCTTTAAAGTTCCGTGTTCTGCTGTTCCTTCCAGTACTAACGTTCCGTGTTCTAAGGTCTCCTAGAGCAGTTCTAATGCTCTATGGTCTAAGGCCCCTTCTCTAATCAGTGTTCTAAGGCCTCTTCTAGCATTCTATGTATATTCTATGATTCATTTCAGACTGGATCCCCAAAGAGAAGGCAAACTTTCCCCTTCCCTCCTGCCCAACAACCTTAGGCTTTGTTGTACCTGGTTCCCTTTTCCAAGGCCTGAATTCCATCCACCAAAGAGTATTTGACTCCTTAAGACAAGGAGTGTACCCCTTCCTTGAGTGGTGGCCCAAGGGAGCACCATCAGTTACAAGGAAAGCCATCCATGCTTAGCTTTGGGCTCCTGTCTCATCTGGTGCCAGATGGGCTCTGCTCCTGGCCAGTGTCCCCTCACATTTGGAGAGCCAAAGGATGCCCCTCAACACCCTCCCACATCTGCCCTTGCTGGACCCCATCTCTCTTTCACAGCCTGGAATGGGACCTATAGGTGACAGTATCATGTCAAGGACACAACAGGACTGTGGCTTTAGGGAGATCCAATTCCTAGTGATAGTAAATCCAGGGCTTCCTCCCTCAGAAAAGAGAGTCAAACAGCCGATTGTTGGGAAGGCCTCCCAGTAAAGTCCACACACAGGTCCCTAGGCTGGGTACCACCTTTACCAAAAGTACTACCTGCAGGTACTGCTCTAGCTCTTGGTAGGCCCTGGACTCCCACCACTCCCAGACCATCAGTTCCTCTGAGCATCTTACCAACCCAAGGAGAATGCCTTCTGAGAGGCCTTAGGGGTGGAGGAGGCTAACACCGGCCAGACCATAAGGTTTGGAAGCAGAGTTGGCTGGACTAACCACACCCACTCACCTTTCTTGTTTGGCTGTTTCTGTTAGGGGAAGAGGAAGCTGGGTGAAGTTTTCCTTGCAAGACAGCTCTGTACATTTAAGGTGGGTGGAGAGGGGTGGGGAGCAAAAGGATAGAGGTCTCTCACCCCAACATTGAATGTGAAAGTGGTCAGGGAGGCCCAGACATCCCTAAACTGGAGACTAGAAGGTTCATCTTGGCTGGAGCACATGGAATGGGATTAGTTCAGTCGAGTTTCCTGTCTCTTGTCTTCCTTTTCTTCCTTGGAATGATGAGAGAGGGTGGATTGCACGACCCCTAAGTTTCTTTTTCCACCCTAATTCCATTATCTTTTATTATATCTAAGGCCCTGACAGTCTGACATCTTTACCAACTCTCATATTCTGTGTTGTAATGCGCCACCTCTCCCCCCCACCAATCCCAGCATTTCCATTCTGTTCTAGGCACTCTGTTGGAAGGGCCCTTCCAGCTGCAATGTGCTATGATCAGTCTGTCACTCTGAGAAGTTCCCACCTAGCTCTGATATTTTTCTAAGGTCCCTTGTGGTTCTGCCATGTTGTGTTCTAAGGCCCCTCCCAGCTCTGACATCCTGTGTTCTAAGGACCTTCCCTGTTCTAAGTTCTCAGGGCCCTCCCAAATCTGACATTCTCTCCCGAGTTTCCTCTGACCCAGTTCTCTGTTTCCCCTACAGTGCAGTCAGCACCAGTTCTTTTGTTATAGAAAATGGCTGTTAAGTGAAAAGGATTTGGGAAGCAAAAAGCTTCTCATATGGGACCTATCCAGTGCCTCCAGTGGGACATAAGCAGATAAGAAAGCACGTATTACTTTGAACTGTTTACTGGGGTGTGGAATCATTTCTAGCAGGAAGAAAGAAAATATCCTTTGTTGTATGGAGGTTTGTTGTATTGGGGCTGCCATCCCCTCTGCCACCAAGCTCATGGCCTTGTGGTCACCTAAATTCTCCCTTATTTACCTTCTTGCTCTATTCGTTGGTGAAGGCATAATCACCACTTTCTCAATGACCCTATTTTCTTCAAACATCTTAACCCTGGTCCTTTGGGAAATGTCTAAAACTTACTGTCCCAAGGGCCACCCCCACCTTGTGTGGCCACAAGCTTCCTGCCAGACCAGCTATGAGGACACCAGCAGAAGTAGATGGTTCCCACTAGTCTGTGACTTCTCCCTCATCAGCTGATCCCCACTTAGCACCGTGCTCCCATCAGCAAAGCCCAGCAGAGGCAGGGCCTCAGACCCTGATCTACACCTAAAAAGAAAGTAAAACAGCCCCCACACCCATACACAGCAGCAGGGAAAGGGAGGAAGGGTCCGGCATGCTGCCAATGGCAAGAGACAAGTGGCCAGCATCTGCCCAGGCAAAGGATGCCCTGCCATTCCCATGCCCAGATATCAACACTGCCCCTGTATCTCTTGAAATCTTTCACTCCCATCCCCCATCTCTCTTGTTGGGTGGTGAAAATAGGCTTTGCACTGTAATTCTGGAGTATTTTTAATGCTTGTATGGTAAACCTGGGTCTGCCTTCTGTACTATTTAATGGTAAAATCCAATTTTGTTGTACTTGTTATAATAATATAATTCTGAGAGACATTGAAACAACCTGTCCTAAAACTGTGTGTGTTAGTATGTGTCTGTACCACCCACTGGCCCTTTGGGCAAAGGCCAAGATGATGGTGCATGATGAGAGAGGTTAGATTGCAGTTTGTGTAATAGAGTTGAATGGAGTGGTCACTTAGGGTTACTTAGAAAGAAGTCAGTTAACCAATAAAACCCTGAGTCCATAGCCTTTGGCCCTCCTGATCTGCTCTGTATGGGAAAGGGGCCATGAGATTGGCCTTCCTCCAGGCAGCCCATCTGGGCGACTGGTGCAGGGTGAGATGCTCTGCTTCGCACCTGATCCCCCCCCAGACTGCTCCTCTGGCCCACTTTCTGTTTACCATGGGACTTCTCACCTTACACGAATAAACAAGTGGTCACCGCTCTCCCTGCTGTTCCTTCCGAGCAGCTACTGGCTGCCTTTCAGGGCCTGGAGGCCCAGCTGTTGGAGCCAGGGGAAAACAGCCCCTGATTCACTGTCAACCATAGAGCCCAAGAGGAGTGTGGAGAAAACCAGAAACTCCCAAAAGCAATTAGATGTGCTCCCAAGGGCTGGCTTCTGGTTAACATTGTTTGTCCCCATACTTTTAAAATGGCCTCTCTAAGGACTCTATATCAAAACTCAGTGACCACAGAAGTCCAGTTTATTATGCAGCCCTAAATCCTATGTCTTCCCTTTTCCATTCTTCTAATCACATTCTTCCATCTTGTTCCCTTTATTCCCTGTCTCCCAGACTGGGGCCAGGAAGAGGTGGAGGGCAGAGACTCCAGGGTTCACTGGTGTCTACTACTAGCTCAGGGTGGGAATCGATGCAAAACAAAGGTTTAAAAAAAAGGGGGAAGCATTTAATCGAAGGTTCCAGATTCTTATGGCTATTGGGCTGCTTCAGTTGGATGTCTTCAGAAAGCAGTGGGCTAGTGGGAGAGAGGTATGCACCCACTGATGGAGAGAGAAGGGGCGAGGCTTAACCATCTCTGGGGAGAGGGCCCTTGCTGCTCCCACCAGACACTCGTCAAATGTACTTGGTATCAGTTGATCTCAGAAAAGGTCAGAGGTCTCCTCTCCCCAACCCCCATTCAGGGTAGTTGTTCTCTTCACTGGGGCCAGTTAAGAACTATGGAGCCATTGGATCTTAGTCTCCCTTCCATGTGGAAAGGACTTGTACAAATTAATTGACTCTTTTTACTAAAGATAACTGCAGGTTTGCATTTCCATGATCACCATGAGTCTTTTGTTCAAATCTCACCTCTGCCACTCAGGGCGTCATTGGGAGATCTTGGGGGAGTCACTTCATCCCACCTGCTTTTTCCAAAATAACCAGTATTATCATCCCTATTCGACAGATGAGGAAATGGACTCAAAGAAATTAAGGGACTAACTTAAGGTCACATAGCTATTAAGGTCAAATGGACAATACCTGTCACAGCCAAAGGTCAAGCTCAGATCAAATGATTCAGAAGTCCAGTGCTCTTTCTACTATATGGCATGATTACTTAAGGCCCCTCCCAGCTCTGACATCCTGTGTTCTAAGGGCCCTCCCAGCTCTGACCTCCTGTGTTCTAAGGGCCCTCCCAGCTCTGACATCCTGTGTTCTAAGGCCCCTCCCAGCTCTGACATCCTGTGTTCTAAGGGCCCTCCCAGCTCTGACCTCCTGTGTTCTAAGGGCCCTCCCAGCTCTGACATCCTGTGTTGTAAGGGCCCTGCCAGCTCTGACCTCCTGTGTTCTAAGGGCCCTCCCAGCTCTGACATCCTGTGTTCTAAGGGCCCTCCCAGTTCTGACATTCTGTGTTCTAAGGGCCCTCCCACCTCTGACATCCTGTGTTCTGAGGGTCCTCCCAGCTCTGACATCCTCTATTGTAAGGTCCCTCCCAGTTCTCATGTTCTGTCTTCTAAGGGCTCTCCTGGTTTGGACATTCTGTGTTCTTAGGACCCTCCTAGCTCTGAGAGTCTCTGTTCACAGACTCACAAACTGAGAATGGGCAGGGACCACAGCAGTCTCATTGTCCAACGTCTGTACTAAAGGATCCACTCTAACAAACCTCAGAAGGGGTCCTTCATCCTCTGAAGACCTCCAGGTAGGGGCAGCCCTCCACTTCTCATTGTTAGGAAGCTTTTCCTGATCTCAAACCCAATTGGCCTCTTAGCAACCCTCCCCAGTTGTGCTGGTTCTGCCTTATCTCACCTGTTTCATCCTTCAGATATTTGAAGACATGTTCTCTCCTTAATCTTCCCTTCTCCAGGGTGAACACACCCCATTCCTTCAACCAATATATGACAGAATTCACAACACTTTACTATACTAATTTCTCTCCTCTTCAGTTTATCAATGTCCTTCTTAAACTGTATCACCCAGAACTGGCCACAGTATTCAGAATGAGGTATGGTGATGACAAAGGACAGTGGGACTCTCACCTCCTTATTGCTAGAAGCTCCACACCAAGATCTCATTAGCTTTTTCGTTAACTATATCCCACTGTAGATTTGTATTGAGCTTGGAGTTTTTTAATACTCTCAAATCTTCGGAAGAGCTGCTATCCAATCATGCCTTCCCAATTAACCAATTCCCATTGGTGATTCCCAATCACCAATGAGGTGATATTTTTGGTACCCAAATGTAACACTTCACATTTATCCCCATTGAGTTTTATCTGATTAGATTCAGCCCCATGCTTAGACCTGTCAAAATCCTTTTGGACCAAGGGGGAAAAATTTACTATGAGTCAAATGAATCCAGGAAAAGCAAGAGTTATGATCATGTCATCTGACAAAGCAAAAACAACTATTCAAAAATAAAAGGAGATAAACAAGGAAATTTTATTATGCTGAAAGGAACCATAGACAATAAATCAGTGTCAATAATAATATCAAATGCTTTAGCATCCAAATTCATAAAGGAAACATCTGAAGTTCAAGAAAATATTGACACAGTGTGACACAATGTAACTCAATAGTGACAGGAGACTTCAATATCCCCCTCTTAGTTTTGGACAAATCTAACAGAAAGACGACCAAAAGTGAAAATATGGGACTGAAGACCTTTTTGGATCAACTTTATTAGCCACCTTTGTGTCAGCAGTAAAACATGACTTTATCCAAGTCATTGATAAAATTTTTTAAACATCACAAGACTGAGAATAGATCATTCCACTGGGCATTCTACTAAAGACCTCTTGCCATGTTGACATTGAACCATTAACTTTTCAAATCTAGCCTTCTAATGAATTCCATAGCCCGATAATTGTATTATCACCTAATTCATATTTTCCATTTTCTCCACACAAAAAAATTGTTTGAGGGTCAGATAGGTGGTGCAGTGAATGAGCACCAGCCCTGGAGTCAGGAGGACCTGAGTTCAAATCCGGCCTCAGATACTTAACACTTACTACCTGTGTGACGTTGGGCAAGTCACTTAACCCCGATTGCCCTGATTGCCCCCTCCAAAAGGCAAAAAAAAAATTGAGGTCTCAAAAGCTTTGCTGAAAATTTACATAAACTATATCAATAACATTCCTGCTATCTACCTGGTTAGTAATTCTGTGAGAGAAAGAAAATGAAGTTAAGCATGACCTCTCCTTAATAATTGCTTCCCTTCTCTTTCTGTTTAGATGATCACCAACCATACTTTTATTGATTTGTTCCAGAATTTTCCCAGGAATCTAAGTCAAACTCATTGGCCTGAAATTGTTAGATGCTATTCTATTCCCCCCCCCCTTTTTTTTCTTTTAGCAAAGTAGGACATTTGTCCTTCTCCAGTCTTGTAACACTACTCCCATTTCTATGATTTTTCAAATATCATTGGGGAGAACGGGGTATAGGAGTCAGCTTGAACCAGCTCCCAAGAACTAATTGTTAAATTTTCAGCATGAGTATTTACACCTTGGAAGCAAACACTACAAATGAGGGCTTGATTTATTACTGTCTAGACTTAAGAAAGTCTAGTCTGTATAACTTAATTAAAGTCTTAATAATGCAGATTAAACCTTAAAGTATGTCACAGTACCATTTTCCCCCAAAGGATAATTGTTAAGCATTGCCAACACACCACTGAAAATCACTGGCACTGACTCAGCAGTCCTATCTTCCAGCTCTTTTCATATCTGAGGATATAGTTCTCATGGGCCAGGGGAATTGAATTCATCACTGACAGCTTCGGACTCTCTTACTATCACTTGATATATCTTGACTATCAATCAGGAGTGTGCTGGTGGAGGTTTAACAACCAGCTTTCCAAAAATGTACACCTGGCACACTTTTAAGTTTAATATGTACTGCCAACATTTTCTCCATTGCTTTCTTAAGTCTAGACAATCAACAAAACAGTAAATCAAGCCTTAATTTCTAGCATTTGCCAATTTCTGACATGTTAATGCTCGTAATGAAAATTGAACAATTGGTCAATTTGAGTTGGCTTTGACATACTCTTAGTATCAACTCCCCATTAGTCACTTTTGTTGTGAAATTTCCGATACAGAGGGAAAAGAAGCAAAATAAAAACTGAGCAGCTTGGCCTTCTCTCTGTTGTCTGTTAGCATTGTCCTGTCCATCCCAAGCAATAGTCCTGGCCCCTCTTTAATTCTCTTTTTTTCTCCTGATAGGAACTTTAAAATTTTATTGTCCTAGGGTGCCCCTTGCCAGTCTTAGCTGATTCTGGGTTTTAGCATTCCTGGACACTATTTTTGCAGGGCTCTGCCACACTCTTATTTTTATCCTCTGTTATTTAGCCTTAATTCCATCTTCTGTATATTTCTTTTTTGGATCAGAGTTGATTGGGGAGTTTCCTTTGCATCCATATAGGTATGTTTAGATAGATCCCATTTTTTTCCTCTTTATTAGAATTGTTTCCCATTGTGTCTTCAAAATTCATTCTTGAGCGTTTCTCATCTTTCCTGGGCTAAGTTCCCCTGTAGCATTTTAAATTGCAATACTGCATAGGATACTATGAATTCTTTGAAAGTAGCTTTTCCAAGATCTAGGATGCATGTCAGACTATACCCATATTCTCTCTCCTCTGTCACAATCTCTAGAAAGAAACAGCTGTTTCCCCACAGAAGTTCCCATTCTTTCGACCCTAGCAACCAGTTTTTCCCTATCAGTAAGAATAAGGTTCATGATGGAATTTCCAATTCTGCTTCTCTTTCTGTTGATCTTCACCCAAATTCTCTCAGTTTCACTTCCTCCTTCCTCTCTCCCCCATCTACTGACGTGTTCCTGTATTTCCTCACTTGAGTATACCTTCTTAATATACAATGCCGCCCCATCCTACACTTTTTACCTATTCTGTTTCTTAAGAAATGCCCATCTAAAGTCATGGATTTCATACAACTTGATTCCTCTGATAATTTTTTTCTAGTTTATTTTGTTTTTCTCCAATTACATACTAAAACAATTTTTAACATTTGGGGTTTTTTTGAAGTTTTGATTTCCAAATTCTCTCCCTCCCTCCATTCCCTCTCCACTCCCTGAGACTCAGATAAAAAAAAATTGAAAGAAAGTAAAAAGTGGCATGCTTCAGTTTGTATTCAAATAATATCAGTCCTTTCTCTGGATGTGGATAGTATGTTTCATCATTAGTACTTTGGGATTGTCTTAGATCATTATATTCTTGAGAATAGCTAAGTTATTCACAGTTCTTCACTGAACAATATCGTTACTGTGTACAATGGTCTCCTGGTTCTGCTCACTTCACTTTGCATCAATTCATGTAAGTCTTTCCAGGTTTTTCTGAAATTGTCCTGCTTATCATTTCTTATAGTACAATAATATTCCATCACAATTATATACTCCCATGATACTTTTCAGGTAAAATTTACCTTCTTGAGTCAGAACCTCTAATTCAGCATTTGGGGCCATGGGTTTTTACTACTGGCTTCTTTCTTGGAATTTATCCCTTGTGAGCTTCTATGTATCCCAAATGCTATTCTTTCTTTATAGCTACTTTCTATGGGGGCTTACCTGAGGCATCTACATGAGCAGTTTTTCTCTTCCCCACCCTCCACCCCCATTTTAGTTTAGTTTTTGTTTTTGTTTTTGCTTTTTGGAGGGCAATTGGGGTTAAGTAACTTGCCCAAGGTCACACGGCTAGGTTTTTGTTTTTGTCTTTTAAGTGTCTGAGGCTGGATCCAAACTCAGGTCCTTCTGACTCCAGGGCCAGCGCTCTACTCACTGTGCCACCTAGCCACCCCTCCCCCCCCATTTTAGTTTAAAACCCTTTTGACTAGATCTGTAAGTCACCTGGCATATGCAGTCTCCTCAGGCTTTGTTAGGCATGTTCCATCTTTGACTAGGAATTTGTTGTCCCCATAATTTTAAGCCATGGTCAATATCCCATATTCAGATACCATCTTCCTTCTTAGCCAGTTGTTCATTTCCCAAATTCATTTTCCTCCTTTGTATCACTTGCCTTTAATGGACAAACACCAGGGGAACCACCTTGTGTCCCCGAGGTCTTTAGATTCTTGCCCAAGGCTTTCGAGACCCTTGCCAGTGTTTGTGAGGGTCATTCTGTCATTTTCAGGTAAACGTCGTCTGTTTTGATAGGTCTTGGGAGGTTCTCTGTCATTCCTTCTCCAGGAAGGCAACAGATCAGTCTGTTGTTGTTATCAAGTTGATAAGTAGCTACTCAGTCAATGGTCTCGTCTTCCTTTTTCCCCTGCTCACAGATGGTCTCATATCAATGGCTTCCAAGGTTCTACTCTCTCATTCTTCGAGAATGAGCAGCTTCTCCCTCCTCGGGGAAGTCATCTCCTTTGTCGTCATGAAGAGCTTCAATTCTGGTTTTAAACTCTAATTGTACAGCTGCTCGTGACCTTCCCTGTCTCTGCTGTATAGTACTCTTCTACTCCCTGACCTCTTGACAATGATTATCTACTCCATTTCCCATTGTTTTTCCCCACTGAAGACTCAATGATGTTTCCCCTAGGAACACTAACAGCCTAGAGTGGAGAGAGGCATTCTTGGGTCCCTTCACCTTTTCTAGGAGGGAGATCAGCCTACATTTGGACACAGACAATTTTCCCAGTGCCCAAGAAAAGTTGATGGTGGAGAGGAACTACAGCCTGAACAGAGAAACAAGTCATGACCTTTGGCCACTGCTTCCCTCTTTTCATTAGGTAAAGGTCACAGGATCTTAGGAAGGGACCCCAGAGGCCATCAGGCCCAATTCCCTCATTTTACAGGTAAGGAAACTGAGGCTGAGAGATTAAATGAGTAGTCCACAGTCACATAGCTAGTAAATCTCTGAGGAAAGATTCAAACTAAGATTTTTCTGATTCCAAGACCAATGCTGTATCCACTGGACCACCAAGCTGCCCTAGGTCTTAGAATGCTCAACTCTCCCCCAACCCCACCTTAGAATGTCATTTTGTGTACTAGCAACTAGACCAAACATAGTAATTCAAGGGAGCCTGCTTCCAACCCTCAACCCACATCCTGCCAGGAATACCCTCCGAACCTTTGAAAAGACAGCCTGAACAGGGAGGAGGCCACTCTCTCTTTTCCCATGGAGAGAAATAATTTTTCATTAGGGGTCATTCCAGGAGGCCCTCTGTCTCTGTCCTCAGAATGGCTTTAAATACCCTTCCTCAGGCTCACAGCCATCAAGAAACCACCTATTAAGGGAGTCAGGCTTTGGCTGGACTTGAAACGTCATGGTTTGCTCATTTCCAAAGAGGAGCTGTTGGAGTGGGACCTCAACAGAGGGTATTTGCCTACTCCCATCTACAGAGTGGGAAGATTAGTCCGTCTTGCTTTCTTCCTTCTCAGGGAAGGACTGAAGTCAGTTTTCCTTGGAGGACATCAAGCAGGAGGACTTTAACTCAATTCAATTTTTTTCTCTTTTGAAAAAAAATTATTTTTTTTCAATTAACATGCCCTTTTTTTCTCTCCTTCACACCCCTCTCCCAACGCCCCTACCCAAAACATCCTCGTACAAACATGGATTATCCGGCAAAACGAATTCTCACACTTGCCATGTCCAGAAACATATCTCATTCTGCCCCCTAAGCACAGAAGTTCCTCTCTGTCAGGAAGTAAAGAGCGTGCTTTGTGATTGGCCCTCTGGAGTCATGGCTGGTCATTGCATCAATCAGAATTCTTCAATCTTTTAAAACTGCTCCTTCTCACAATGTTGTTGTTGTATGAGTAGCTCTCCTGGCTTTTCTTACTTCACTCAGTATCAGTTCATAGACGTTTTCCCAGGCTTCTCATTTGGGCAATAGCTGAACAAATGATGACATATGACTATAATGAAATCATGTTGTGCCCAGCCTAGTTCTGAAAATCCAACTCCTTTCCAGCCAAGGCAATATTCTTCCAACTTGGGACCCTTGGCAGAAGGTAGGGCTACAGTGTACATCCTCTCCAACTCATGAAATGTCAAACATGGAAGGCACCTTAGAAATCATCTTCTTCAAACTCCTTACTCAATATGGAAGGAAATTGAACCTCCAAGGGGGAAATTCACAGAATTATGGAATAAAAGAGCTGAAAGGGACCTCAGAGGTCAAGTAGTCCAATCTGTGCCAGAGAAAGCATCCCTCCCCCAGCCTGTCTGATGAGTGGCAGTCCAGCCTTTCTGACAGGGAACTCACTCCTTCCTGAGATAGCCCATTCCATTTTTGGAATTGCCCCTAAAATGTTAAGAAGTTATTACTTATGTTAAGTGGAAATGTGCTTTTTGGCAATGTCTACCCAGCTGCGCCCAGACGTCCTCTGGGGCTAAGCAGAACTAGTTCAATCTATCTTCCTCATAATAGCCCTTCAAATATCACATTTATCACATTTCTCCTAAGTCTTCTGTTCTCCAAGCCAAATTTCCCCAGTGCTTTCAACCAATATCCAGATAGTGTCATCTTGGGTTCTTCACCACTGGAGTTCCCTTCCTCCATAGCCCCTCCAGCCCATCAAATGTCTTTCCTTGAATGTGACCTTGACCTCAGTCCTGAACACAGACCTCCAGAAGGGGTCTAGAAAAGGCAGAGTTCATCAGGGCTCCCATTTCTCTCTTCTGGGATATCATGCTTCTATGAATGCAGTACCCCTTCTTGGCCACCATATTACATTGTTGACTCATCTTGGGATTACAGTCAATTAACGTATCTTGGTTCTTTATTTGATAAATCACCATCTTCCCCCATCTTGTGCTTGCAAAATTGATTTTTTTAATCCAAGTGGAAAACTATACATTGAACTCTTGAGTTCCATCATGCCAGATTTGACCCAGTTTTCCAGCATGGTTTTGTTTTGTTTTTGTTTTCTATTTTCTATTATAATATTTTATTTTCTTATATCCTACTTTGTATTTTATTTTCTACAGCCTTATCCTAGCACTGTCATGCCTCCCAGCTCTATGTCATTACAAATTTGTACCTAGGATCAATGGGGTGATCCAGTGGAGACCTCTTTCCAAGCTTATGTTGAACCATTAATAATCTGATTGGTAGAAAAAGTATTGAGTTTATAGTAAGGAGGATCTGGGTTCTAATGCCACCTCAGACATTTTACCAACCAATGACCCTCTACCAGTCACCTGACCTCTCCAAGCCTCTCAAATGTAAAATGAGAAACTTAGCCTCTAAATCTATGATCTTGTAACATTCTTTGAGTTCAGTTCCAATTCAATCAGTTCCAAAATTTGCCTATTATCTTGGGAAAGTTTTTTTATATCTTTCTGAGCTTTAGTTTCCCATACATACTTCATAGAATTAGATTTGGAAGGAAACTCAAAGGTCGTCTAGTCTAATCTCCTTAATTTATAGAGGAAGAAACTAAGGGGATTGACTTGTCCAAGGATACAAAGGCTAAGTCTCAGAGCCAGGGCCTCTGACTCCCAGTCCTTCAGGGATATTTCAGAGATTTCATTAATTATGTGTGCTCCCTCCATTAGTGTGGGGAATGGTCTTACTGAGATGTGGGCAAAAAATGTGTTACCCTAGAACTAATTTAGTGACCCTCCAGACACCGAAAGGCTAAGGGATTTACTCACCCAAGGGTTTGGAGCCCAAGTGGCAAAGCTAAGATCCAAGGCCAGCCCATCTAAGTCAGAATGTGGCCCTTTCCCACTAATCCCTGTCCTAGGCCACCCCACTCCCACTTGACCCCTTAGTGCTTTCCTCCAACTTCCCTGGGCAGCATCCCAAAGGCCCTTCCCTGTTCTCTGGATGGGCGGCTCCTTCTTGAGCATGGCACCCAGACCTGGACCCAGTCCTCCAGGATAGTCTGACCAAGGCAGAGGTCAGTGACACCAGCCCAGTCGGACTCCTGGACTCCGTGCCTCTCATGAGTCTGGGCTCAGCTGGGTGACCCTGAGCAAGTAACTTAAACCACTGTCTGCCTCAGTTCCCTCATTTGTAAAATGGGGATAATAAGAACCTCAGCCTATCTCCCAAGGTTGTTGTGAGGATCAAATGAAATCATGTATTTGTTAAGGGCTTTGTAAGCCTTCAAGTGCTACATGAACACTTGCTGCTATGACTGTTACCATGGAATTGTAAGTAGTCTCACTACCAGTTGTGATATGACTTACAGGAATGGTCGTGGAGGGTGTGGGGGTGTGTATCTATGTGTCTGTGGGAGGGGTCTGTGGGGGGTGTCTCTGTGGGGGGGTGGAGGGTTGTGGGGGTGTCTGTGTGTGTGTCCTAATTATGTGGGTCTTCCATGGAGGGTTTTTAGAGATATATACAGGATGAGAAGTTAGTAAGAGATGGGACCCTTTCAGGGTTGGGGGGGGCACTGGGAAGAGAGGCATTGTTGTTCGGTTGTGTCTGACCCTTCATGACCCCATTTGGGGTTTTCTTGGAGGAGACACTGGAGTGGTTTGCCATTTCCTTCTCCAGATGAGGAAACGGAGGCAAAGTGATTTGCCCAGGGTCACACAGCTAGTGAGTGTCTGAGGCTGGATTTGAACTCAGGTCTTCCTGACTCCAGACCCAGCCTCTATCCACCGAGCTACCTTTTGAAGAGAGGCATAGATGCACCAGATGCTCATTGGAGCAGAGAGGGAAGGGAGTGAGCCAGTAAAATTCTATTGAAGAATGAAGGGCTTGGAGAAGAGCGCTGGTGCCTAATACAAGGCGGTGAGTGAGAAATCAGCCTTGGCATTCAGGATACAGAGCCTGGGAGGAGAGTGGGCATGGATTGTGCCTGCTTGGTACAGGGACCTCGGGGTCATGGACTGGGAGCTGGGAGAGAGAGACAGAGACAGAGAGAGGGAGAGAGAGAGAGAGAGAGAGAGAGAGAGAGAGAGAGAGAGAGAGAGGAGAGAAAGAGGGAGAGAGATTGTCTCTAGAGATAGAGGTCTCCAGCCCATTACAGATGAGGAAACTGAGGCCCAGAGAGAAGTGTCTTTGCTGAGATGTAAGTGATGGGGCCTGACCTCCAGCTGGGGCCTGTGCCTCAGTTCCATGCCCTCTCCCTGCACTGTCCCAGTACGAGTGCCTGGAACAGGGTGGGGGCTCCTTGCCCTGGATCTCCCTCCAGCCCGGGCTTCCTTCCTCTCAGGCCGGTTCTCTTGCCGTCCCCCTCTGCTGCCTCCTCCTGACGCTCCCACAAGACCACCTGGGTCTCCCTGAATTCTGGAGGGCTGCTCCTGAGCCTTTCCTTCCAGCTGCATTGACTTTTCCCTGGCCCTTCCTTCTCTTGCAGCAGATTTCTGGAGGCCCCTGGCAACTCTCCAGGCAGCATGGTTTGCTTATGGTAGGGGGAGGGAGGTGTCTTTACCTTTCCTCAAGTAAGCAGGGAGGCCCTAGGGTCTGAAAAAAATATTAGAGAAACACTGCACTGTTTTGCTGCTGAAAATCAGGAGCTGAGGTGGACCAGGGGCAGAGAGAACTTTATAGCCCCTCTCCCCCCAGGTTAACTCAGAAACCGTAATAACAATCTTATTCTCCCCACTCTGGATACAGACACCCTCCACCCACCCATTTCTGGCCTCTGATATCACCAGAGGTCTCCCTGGCCCCCCAGGAGGTTCCCAGGGCTCCTTCCTGGGCTCCGGCCTCGACCTGTTGCCTGGGGGGGCTCCTCTGACAGCTCCAAAGGCCCAGGGTTTTTGGCCATCGTGTGTGAGCAGCTTCATTCCATAGTCATAAACGAAATGGTCTGTAAAGCAGTGATGGGACCTGGGGGGCCCAAATGAAAGCCTGGGCTGTTCTTCCCCACACGGGGAGCGGAAACCTGCAATGCCCCGCAGATTCCGACTCAGACAGGCTGGGGATGGCCAGGCTGGGCCCGGGGGCTAATATGGACCCCACAGCCAGCAACTGGGTGGTCTGGGGCTGGAAGGGGCAGGGGGGTCCGGATTCCTGGCTTCCTGTTTTACAACTTGAAGCAAGCTTGAGAGTCCCCGATTGGAGGGAAATTCCAGCTCCTGGATCTCTGGCTGCCCACTGCTGTCCTTCACAAGGGGATGAAGTCTAGGGTGACACCTCTGACCCACCATGGGCTCGGTTCAATTCAACAAGAGTTTATTGAGTGCTTGCCCTATGTAGGGCACTATGCTAGGTCCTAAGGACACAAAGCAATCAATCCAATCAACAAGCATTTATTAAACACCTACCATATGACACCAATCAACAAGCATTTATTAAACACCTACCATATGACACCAATCAACAAGCATTTATTAAACACCTACTATATGACACCAATCAACAGACATGTATTAAGCACCTACTATGTGCCACCAATCACCGAGCATTTGTTAAGCACTTACTATGAGCTACCCTCAATAAATATTAAGAACCTACTTTGTGCCAGGCACTGTGCTAAGCACTAAGCTTATAAAAACAAAGATTAAAGAGAAGTCCTTGCCCTCCAGGAGCCCACATTCTATTGGGGAGACTACAGGTGCCTAGGTAAGAATAAGCAAAATGGACGTAAGGTGAAAATAAACTAAATCTGACTGGGAATGGGGAGGAAGGAAAATTCTAGCAGTCAGGAGAATGAGGAAAGGCTTCCTGTACATGATGGCATTTGTGCCGTGTCGAAAGAAACAAAATATTCTAAGAGGCAGAGATGAGAAGGGAGTGTGCTCTAGGGAAGAGGCACAGCCAGGGCAAAAGCATGGTGATGGGAGATGGAATATCCTGTGTTCTGAGCAGCAAGGCTCTGTGGTCTAGACCATAAGTGCAGGAAGGTAATTAATGCATAATGGCTTTGGAAAGGTCAGATTATGAAAGATACTAAAAGCCAGATGGGATCTTTATCTTAGAAGTAATGAAGAACCATTGAAAATTTATTGAATTGGGGAATGACATGGGTGGATCTACACTCCAGGAAAATCACTTAGCAGTGTCCTACTAGTAGTAATTAGTATGGAAGGTGGATTAGAGAGGGGAGAGACTTGAGGCAGGAAGACCAATCAGGAAGCTACTATAAGGGTCCAAAATGAGAGGAAGGGAACAGGCATTTATGAAACTCTTGCTGTATGATAAGCCCTGGCCTAAGTGCTTTACATTTATTATCTCATTCGATCTCCACAATAGCCCTGGAATGTGGGTGCTGTATCCCCATTTTAGAAATCAGAAAACTAGACAAATTAAGATTAATTAACTAGCCCAAGATCACCTAGCTAGGAAGTATCTGAGTTCACATTTGAACTCAGAACTCCTTATTCTATGAGAATAAGAGATAGATGGTGGAAGGTCATGGTAAATGTTGATGCTCCACCCAAAAGTCAGCAGCCTACTCCAAGCATTCCTATGGTCCTTAACAATGGTACAAAGAGCCCTGGTTCTGGAGTCAGAGGCCCTGGGTTTGAACCCTCCTCTAATGCTTATTCTCTGTGTTACCTCTCTAGGCCTCATGTATGAAAGAAGAAGGCTGAGCCAGATGACCTCTGAGGTGCCTTCTAGCCCTAAAACTATTATTCTAGGAGTACATTATCAACCTTGGGAGGGGGAAAAGGGACTTTGAAGGGAGAGGGATCTTGTTATTGTTAGATGGTGTTGGATTTGTTTTTTGGTTTGTTTGTTTTTTTTTAATTCAGATCTGTGATTTTGTCAGAACAGGGAAAGGCCTAGGAGAAAAGCTTCTTCCCCCAATGCAGGTCAGCAAGTGTTTTGTAGTTTGTAGGTTTTAAGACTGACCTGGGACACAGAGGTTAAGTGATTTGCCCAAGGTCTCACCATCGGTATGTATCACGAGCAGGTTCTGAACTCAGGTCCTCTTGACTCCAGAGCTGGCTCTCTATCCATCATACTGACCCAAGCAGAGACATGTTTCAGAGTTATTTTCAAGGGAAGATGGGAGATAAAACTTGGGAGTCCCAGAAGACCCAGGTTCTGACATTGGCAGTTACCAAAATATTTTAAAAACAAGTCCAGGAACTCCAGGTTAGGAAGCCCTCACCTAGATTCTCCCTCAGGCTCCCTGTTAGCCCCGGCCTTCTCTGGTTCATGATAAATGGATGCCTTGAAAGGAAAGAGAGTCGGTGAGCCCCGGCGGGCCCAGCCACCTTGACCGAGGACACAGAGGTACAAAGGCGTATACTGTGGCCCACCCTCCCACTTGCCAATCATTGTATAAACACATGCCTGAATATATAGACTTGGTGGGAGTAACTGCCGAGGTGGCACTTTCATTCCCTTTCCCAGGTTTCATTTCTTGTTCAATGAAAACAACTCAGGCCCAAATCGCCAAGGCCTAAAATTATAAAAATACGGGGCCCATATTATCATAAAAATATTTGAGCACAGTAAGGCCCTATTGGTGACAAGCCAGGGCAGCCAATTTCTCTAAATCAGTCTGTTTCAGTAGTATCCCCCTGGAAATACTCAGAGGCAAGAGAAATTTGGTTTTCATTAAACGGTGAATGTGAGGAGTTCTGTCCCTTTGAATGGGCCTTTGATTCTGGCTGATGGTGGAATCTTTCCAGGAGCTGGTGTGTGTGTGTTTTTGGTGGTGTGTGTGTTTTTTTTCGTTGTTGTTTCTTATAAAATGGCCCCTGCCACTCTATCTTATATCTCCCCAAACTACATGGGAGTTAGACAGAGGCCTCAACCACTTGGTTCCACATAAGCTATAAAGTCAACAGCTAGGTCGGGTATGAGAGGCAAGCAAAAACCGTTACCTTTATTGACTCTGAGGTTTTATTAAAAACATTACAATGTTTTCTTGCGGCCTGGGTCAACCCCATCTGGGTCTATGGGCCAACAAGGGGTTGGCAGGGCTAGCGGGGACTTCATGGGATCCAGAAAGGACAGGTCAAGGGAGACCTTCCTTGGATTTGCCCTTTCATTTTGGTAAGATAGGGTTCTCTACTATACTAAATCTCTTCTCAGAACACAAAATGGTAGAACATGGAACATCAGAGCTGGGAGGGTCCTTAGAACACAGAATGTCAGGGCTGGGAGAGCCCTTAGAACACAAGATGTCAGAGCTGGGAGGGTCCTTAGAACACAGGATGTCAGAGCCTGGAGGGCCCTTAGAACACAGAATGTCAGAGCTGGGAGGGCCCTTAGAACACAGGATGTCAGAGCTGGGAGGGCTCTTAGAACCCAGGAGGTCAGAGCTGGGAGGGTCCTTAGAACACATGGATGGCCCTTAGAAGAAGGAATGTTAGAATACAGACTGTCATAACTGGAAAGTACCTTTGATATCATCTAATCCAAATCTTAAAGGATGATTTTCATCTCACAGAATTGGCTTTCACTTTATTTATCGTTTTTAATTTTGTTTTGACACAAGAGACACAGTGAACCCAATCATCAAACACAATTGCTTGGGGGTGGCGTGGGGGGACAAACCAGCTTTGACTAAATGGTCCTGACATTGACCATTAAACTTGACTTTCCATGCTGACTTTACAGAACTTAGCAGTCATTGAATTCATTGTTCTTTCTTCACTCTTCATCTTCTACTTTAGAATGATCTCAAAAAATCTCAAAAAAATGTGAGGAGAAAGTGGCCATATTTTTAAATAGAAAAATACTTACAAACATAAAGCTTCAACTATCTATACTCAGTGGACAATGAGTAATTCTGGATAGCTGAGGATTTCTAACGTTTACAAGATAATTTAGCCATTCTGGATGGGAAAGTGTCTACACTCTTTCCCTCTAATTCGGGGGAAATCTGAATATCAAGGAACCTTTTCTTGGCTCATAGTAATGAGAGGTAGTGAAGCCTAGTGGAAGCGATATTAGTCCAGGCCAGTCTCTGATCATCTAAAACTTTCACTCATTCATTCAACAAACCTTTTTAAAGTGACTACTATGGACCAGACACTGACCAGCACAGGGAATACAAAGACAAAATCTGTAAAATGGATGGAATCATAGCCTGTCCTTTATTCCCAGGATAGTCACAAAGAAAGTGTTTGTAAGCCTGGAAGACCCAGAGGAATAAAAATTGTCACGATGATGATGCTGTGGATGACTGCTCTGGGAAGGCTTCCGTGTGGTTCAGTGGACAGAATGCTGGCTCTGGCACCTAGTTTCTTCCTCTTTAAACAAGGAGAATGGATTGGGTGATTTCTGGGATTCCTTTCAGATCTAGATCCCCAATCTTATTCTATTTGCAAGATAATTTGGGTAAAATTGTCTCTGACCATTTCCATCCCTCCCATCCTCAGCCATTCATTTCTTTGTACAAGTACAAAGATCAGCTCATTCAGGACTCACCCAAATGATCACAAGTTCCAAATCAGGGGGATCCATAGTGATCATTTTTTGTCCTCGTTTCTATAAGGCTGCCTGAGGGCAGGGGCTTGGAATGGATAGCTTTTAGAGGTTTCTTTCAGGTTCAGGCTTCCCTTAGGGGGAGAAGCCCAGCCCAGCCCAGTGTGAGAGGTCAATGTTTCATGGCCCAGAGTGGTTCATATTCCTATTAATCCACAGCTTAGAAACCACAGTCCCTGCCAAACCACAGGCAGAGGTGGCAGGAGCAGACACCCAAAGTAGGTCTGGGAGAAGGAGTGACCACCCCAAGCCAGGATCCAGGGAGCAGGGAGGGGAAGCAGCCAGGCTGCTGTGTGGGTGGACCACAACTGAAAAGCAATGGGCCTGGACCCTTTCCACAGACTCTGGGTTTTTGAACTTTTATAATAAAAGTATTCTATGCAAGGAACAGTGTGGTCTAGTGGAAAGAGCTTTGGACTCACAGCCAGAAACTCTGGGTTCGAGATTTTACTCCATTATTAACTAGCTGTGTGACTCTGGGCAAATCCCTTCACCTCTCTGATACTCAGTTCCCTCCCACCAATGCTTGCCCTCCTTACCTCCACCTCCTGACACCCCTGGCTTCCTTTAAGATTCAGTTCAAATCCCACCCTCTGCAACAAACCTCTGCCTATCCCCAATCCCCTTAGCTGCTAGTCTCCTCTCCTTGAAAATCACCTTCCTTCTACTGGGTATAAATCTTGTAGGCACCTTACATGTCTTCCCCATTAGACTTCAAAGCCCTGGAGGGCAGGAACTGTATTTTTGCCTCAACCCTTAGCACAATGGCTGGTGCAGAGTCGCCAGTTAATAAGTGCTTCTTAACTGACTGATTGATTGATACTGTATTTCCATGCATAGGGTTGGCAAGAGGAAAGTGCTTTCTAATTGGTTAAGCACTAATTGGTGCTACTCTATAATTAATGATGATAATAATCAATGCTTACATAGCACTTGGGGAAACCATTCAGTATTGATGATTTTTCTCTGACAATGGTAACACCAAGGGGTTGTACCAGAAGACCTCTGGGGTCTCCCCCAGCTTTAGTCTTGACGATTGTATGAAGATTTACAAACATTTCTCTCTTTGATTATCTCATCTGATTCTGGACACAGCCCAGAGAAGTAAAGGCCATTCACATCCCCATTTTACAGATGAAGAAACCAAGGTTCAAGAGTTGATCACCTTTTGGCAAAAGGTGAGATTTGAGCTGTCCTAAAGGAAGGCAGAGATATGAAGAAGTAGAGGTTAGGAGGGACAGCACTAAGGGCCGGAGAGGTGGTCATGCAGCTAGTAAGTCACCCAGCAAAGCCAGATCTTCAAACTCCAAGTTCAACATAGCTCTTACATTATAGGGAAGTTATTTTATAGGTTTAGAAACTGAGGCCAGGACAGTGAAGTAATTTGCTGAAGGTCACACAGGTATCAAGCATCAGAGGCAAGATCTGAACCCAGGTCCTCTGACTTCAGAGCTAGGGTTCTTCCCAGGGTGTCCCACTATCTCCTAGGTCAGTTCCTCCCCCTTTAAAAAAGAATCTTTGCATTCATAATGTCATCTGGCCCTTGCCCCAACCCTGTGAAGTGGATTGGTCAAGAGCTGCTGTCCTTATTTGGTCTATAAAAAAAGTGAGTCAAGAAGCAGGGAAGTGACTTATCCAAGGTCACCCAGCTGTTAAGTGGCAGGTCTGAGCCTTGAACTCAGGTTGGAGGGGAATGGAGAAGATTCAAAGTCAGGGACTTTGAGTGAGGAGAGACTCAGGTTCAAGCCTCTCTCTTGTTCAGTTCCTCAACCACAAAATGGAGATAATATTATTACTTTTGTCACCAGGTGAGCCGGAGGTTCAGATGACATGACATAAAAATTGCTTTGTGTTCCCTATCTCTGCCTGTTACACAACTGCTATGCAAATCACTCCTCCTCCATGTCCCATCACACCCTTGACATCCCAACCAGGCAGCTCTCTGAGACTTGGAAGGTGTCAACCTGCACTGGTAGAGGGAGTTTCCTCACCTGGGAGGTGCCTATCCCAATAAAATCGCACTCTGATTCCTATCTCTATTCTTATGTTAATCTATAAATGCCAGCTGGAGCTAGGAAGACCACAATCCATCCACCAATCAACAAACCTTTCTAAAGCACCACTGTGCAACGTGCCGGAAACAGAAAATGAGGCAAAAGACAGTCCCTGACCTCAGGGAGTTTACAATATAATAGGGGAGACCTGTGGACAAATCTCTGCAAAGCAAGCTCTCTGCAGGATGAAGAGAATTACAATTAAGAGGGGCTGAGGAGAGCTTCCTGTAGGAGGAGGGATTTTAGTTGGGACTTAAGGGAGCCAGGGAGGTCAGCAGTCAGAGCAGAGGAGGGAGAGGGTTACTGAGGGAGAGGGTTACTGAGATGAGGAGGCTGTGGTTCTGAGGGGTCCAGTGATTTGATCACAGGCACATGGCTATGAAGTGCCTGACACAGGATTTGAACTCATGTCTTTTTATTCCAGGTCCAGTTCTCATTCTACTGTGACACCTTGCCTGTCACAATAGACAGTCAAGAGGTACCTTGCCTTTCCAGGGTTCATATTCAAGATACTGCAAAGAAGGTCCTGAGCATGACAAACCTGATGAAGAGGAGGGAGTGGGGGAGAATAGAAGGAGGAGGGCAAGGGAAAGGGGTGGTGGATGAGGGGAAGAGGAAAGGGGGAAGGAAAGGGGGAGAGGTGGGAGAGAGAGGAAAAAGAAGAGGGGAAAGAGGAGGGAAATGGAAAAGGGGAGGAAGAAGGAAAAAGGAGTGTGTGTGTGTGTGTGTGTGTGTGTGTGTGTGTGTGTGTGTGTGTGTATGTAGGTAGCATCTACTATGTGCCAGGAACTGTGCAAAGTGCTTTTTACCCTCTTCTGGGGATCCATGTGGGAATGAATGATACCTTCAAAAGGCACCTAGAAAGAGACTCTAGGGTAGAGATTCTTCACTTCTGGGAGGGAAAAATCTGATCCCCTTCGGCAGTCCAATGAAGCCTAGAGATACACACCCCCTTCTCAGAATCAGGTTTTTAAATGCATAGAATAAAATCCAGAGGAGCAAATTATATTGAAATATCAAAATCAAATTATTTTTTGAAACACACTCATGACCCCAGGTTTAGAATTCCTCCTCCAAGGATTACAAAGACCTGGCAGAAAACTGAAAGGTGTAGGTGGTGTCTTAATCTCAGTTGCCAATTGAAGAAAGGGTTTTTGGAAAATAAAAAAGAATATGGAAAGTGAAGATCAATCTGGCCAAAAGTTTTCAAAAGCGTCAGAGAAGAAATTTGCTTCTTGGTCCATAAAGTAAGATATAGGTAATTCTCCATTTTTTGTCAGCAGCTGTTTGGTTTTGTAACAACCTATTCCCTTTCCCCCTCTCAGGGTACCTCCTGATGCCCACCACCCCTCCCCTTTCCACTTTCCCTTTGTTTTCTTCAATTAGCTTTTGCACTTCTTTTCCATTTGGCCAATTGTACTTTTTAAGGAGTTTTCTTCCATGGATTTTCTATTTAGCCATTTCTACTTTTTAAGCAGTTGTTTTCTTTTTCCAAGATGTTGACTCTTTTTTCATAATTCCCTTGCTTTACTCTCATTTCTTTTTCCAATTTTTCTTCTTCCTCTCTTATATGACTTTTAAGCTCCTTTTTGAGCTCTTCCATGAGTTCTTTCTGGGCTTGAGACCAGTTCCCATTTTTCTTTGATGTTTTTCCCATAGGTGTTTTGACATTGTTGTCCTCTTCTGAGTTTGTGTCTTGATCTTCCCTGTCATCATAATAACTGTCTATGGTGAAATTATTTTGTTATTGTTTGTTTTTGCTCAATTTTTTTGGCCTTTTCCCTTTCTTTTAAACTTGAGCTCTCCTCCCAGAATGGAAGGGGTTCTGTCTCAGACTCTTGTTTCAGAAGCTGCAGGCATTTGCTACTTAACTTGTGTTGCACTGATGTTGCCCTGAGGCCCATTCAGGACCCCCCAAGTCTGGTGCTTCTCTCAAGGTGTGGGTGGCTGGCACTGCTGGAGAACATAGGGGTCTCACGGCTTACCTGGTGCTGAGTTGGGGTCCTAGTGGTGGTGTCTGTCACATGCTGAGGCTGATGGGGTGTTTCTGTGCTTTTTGGGGGCTACACTAAAGCACGTGGTGGTCTGGCCTCTGGCAGCTGCTGTTTGCCCAGGGCTATGCTGAAGCACATGTAGGCTTTCAGAACTGGAGTCTGCCTGTTCCCCTGATTATGCTGAGGCAAGTGTGGGGTCCTGGTGTTGGTGTGTGCCTGCTCCACTGCACTGGGGCTCAGGATCTACTGCTGGTTTGCTGATATGGGGCTAGCTGCTGGCTTGCTGGGAAGCTTCCTGTCCTAGACTACGTTCCCCTTTTACTCAAGTAAGGTAGATCTTTCCTGCTGATCTTCCAAGTCTTTGGGCTCAAAGATTGTTCACCCCATCTTTTTGCTGGTTCTGCTGTTCCAGGTTTTGTTTGGGGTGCTATGTTATAGTTGTTTGGAAGTAAATCTGGGACAGTTATGGTGAGTTACCACTTACTCCACCATCGTGGCTCTGGGAATTCTCACCTTCCTTTTGCATGCTGCCTCCCCCATTAAATGTCAAGAATTGTCTTTTTTCCCTTATTTACATTCCCAGTTTAGTACTGTGGCTGGCACATAGTAGGTGCTCACTTGGATTCTATTAAATTGAATTGAATGAAAAGTCTCTTGACTAGGGATAAAATGCATTTAACGAGGTACAGGAGGAATCTGGGGGAAAAGGAGAAAAATACCCATACAAAGAAGAGAACAGCAGGTATGATATGGGAAATAAACCATCCCCCGATGCTGTCTGAATAGCCACATATGATGGTGGTCACCTCATTGCTAGGCTCCTAAAAGCCCACCTGGAAAATTAAAATTAACACAGACTAAGTTTAGTCACCCTGTGCTTTGTCTTCCCTAGTTACTGGAGGTCTCTAAGTAGAGGCCCAATGGCTCCTTATCAGGTTTCTTAGAGAAGAGAGTCCAAGAAAGGATGAACTATGTGAGAGAGCTCAATGGAAAGTGCATTGGATTTGGACAACTGGGTTCCCATCCCAGCTTGGTGATTTACTTAACCTGTGTGCCCTGAGGCAACTCACTTAACATCTCTGGGCCTTAGTTCCTCATCAATAAAGGAGTGGTTTGGACAAGATGAACTCTGAGGTCTCTCCCCCTTCTCAATCTGAGATCTTATCTCCTGAAGTCTCTCTTCAGAGATTCTTCAATGGGTTTCCTTCTTCTCCTGTTTACCCCCTCAACATACCAGAATGTTAGGAGGTAGGCCTCTAGGGTTTCATCTCTGGCATTTGGATCGGAAGTATTGTTTGATAACTGTGGCTTCTCTCCACACTAATGTCTGGGTAGGAGTAGGGACACTCACCAGCATCACTTCCATGAATTGAGAGCTATTTTCTGGGAGAAAACAGCAAGCCAAGCACCAAACATCCTTGCTCTTCTATTTATAGGGCCCTATGCTGCCAAGAGACAAGTAGAGCTGGAAGATGTTGGGGAGGGGCCCCCCCCCACTTTCCAGAGGAGGACCAAGGGGGGCCCACCTAGAAGTAGATTAAGACAAGCAGAAATAGAGGCTGACACAGGCACTTTGACACAAATACTGACCTTCCCAGGTGCCCTCGAATTTCTGCTGAAAGATAGTTATCTTACACAGGAAAAGGAGGAGGAGGAGAAAAGGGGGAGGGGTGTGTGCAGCTCAGTACCAAGACTTTCCAGGAGATGCCTCTCCACCCACAGACAATGGAACTACCTTGGCCACAGGCAGGGGCTCCATTAGCCAGGGCCTGAAAAGGCATCTCACGGCTCTAAAGGATTCTTTGAAAACCAGGCTCCGAAAAAATGATCCTGCTCTGATCTGAGGAGAAATCTGCGCTGGCCTAGGGGCTAGATGGAGGGGAAAGGAGGCGAAGCAGCTAAGGAAAGAGAATTGCTAACGTCTCCTTTCCAACACAGCAGGCAATAATGAATTTCTGGAAGGAAGAGGAGTGGGGGGGAGATTGGATAAGGAGCAAATTTCCTGAAATGAGGGAAAGACCTAGTATAAAATCATAGGACTTTTTAGAAGGAACTTGGGAGGTCATCCAGTCTAATAATGCCTCATTTTACAGATGGGGAAACTGAGGCCCAGAAAGGGGCAACAATCTACAGATAGTGTAAGTTAAAATTCTAGATTTGGAGCCAATAAGTCAGTCAACCAACAAACATTTGGTTAGCATCTATTATGTACCAGACAAAGCAAAAATTGAAAATAGCCCTTGCCCTCAGGGAACTTACAGACTAGACTAGGGGTGGGGAACCTGCAGCCTTGAGGATTTGTTCTGCGAAGTTTAGATTCAGTTAAAGGGCCTCACTTGAGGACCTAGAGGGCTACATGTGGCCTCAAGGTCTGCAGGTTCTCCACCCCTGGTGTACAAGTAGTCAGTGTCAATTTCAATACCTAAGGACAGGGTCAACAGACACATAAGCCATCCCATCAACCAATGCCAAAGCAGCATGGCTCTTTCTGGACTAGTTCCCTTTGAAAGTCAGGAAACTATAAGGAACCAGATTTCCTGAGGGGCTGCCTTGATCTTCACTGCCTTCAGGTTGTCCATAGCAACAGATATTTGTGATCTCAATAAGATGCTCTAAGAGAGATGGGGTCTGCTTCTGCTCAGATGCTGTCAGGGCTGGCCAAGAGGCAGAAAGAACCCATTCTCTTGGCTGGAATATGGGCAAGTCACTTAATGGGACTTAGTTCCCTCATATAAATGAGAAGTCTAAATTATATGATATCTAAGGATTTGGGGTCTTTTCCAGCACAAATATTCTAAGTTCTAAGGGCCCTCCCAGTCTTACTTTTTCTGCTTTGTCTGTTTCGGGCTGATTATCTTTGTCCTAAGGTCCTTCCCAGCTCTGACAGTGTGTGTTCTAAGGAACTTTCCAGCTCTGATATCCTCTGTTGTAAGGTCTCCCCCAGTTCTGACATTCTGTGTTCTAAGGCCCTGCCAGCTCTGACCTTCTGGGTCTTAAGGGCCCTCCCAGTTCTGACATTCTGGGTTCTAAGGCTCTCCTAGTTCTGACATCCTCTGTTCTAAGGCTCCTCCCAACTCTGACCTTCAGTGCTCTAAGGTCCCTTCCACTTCTGACATTCTGTGTTCTAAGGTCCCTCTCAGCTCTGACATTCTGTGTTCTAACCTTCAATGTTCATAGGATCCTAGCTCTAGAACTGTAAAGGCTCTCAGAGGCCATTTAGTCCAACTGATATGAGGAAACATATGAGGAAATATGAGGAAACTCAGGTCCTGGACATGAGGAGATTTCTTTAAAGTCACATGAGCAGTCACCATCAAAGGTAAGATTTGAACCTGGGTCTTCTGACTTCAGGGGGAAGTATTCTTCTATTTTTTCAATGTCTCATGCGGTTCCATGGTCTTTGGATATCCAATTTGAAGGAGAGTTTAGCATCTGTAACAATTAAAGCAGTACTTTCTGTATTATTACAGAGTTGCGTAACCACACCCTCCTCTGGTTTTCCAAACATCTTTGTATTGCAATGTGTATCTACATTTAGCACATGAGGAAATGGATGGTCTAAGAAGTGAAGGGCCTGGTCCGTGGCAGTATAGCTCATGAGTGCCACAGAAAAAAATCAAGTCAAATTAATCATTTCATCAATAAGCATTTATAAATCCCCTACTGTGTGTCAGGCATTGGGGTAGGGCCTAGGAATACAAAGACATGCTCCCTCAGGGGAGCAATATGCCAGAAGATACAATGAGCCCCTGTCTTCTGAATCTTGAAGTCCAAGGCTCTTTCCACAGCATCATGATATATTGAGAATCAGGGGAGTTGGCAGGGATGGAGGGGGTAGTATTATGTTCTAACCTCCTAGTTCAGGGCTCTTTCTATCCCATCCTTATGTTTCCGAAAAATTATAAAAAGAAGGTAGGAAACCAGTGGGCTGGGCAAATGCCTCATCTAAAGACACTCTTCCCCATCCCATTGTCCCAAACCAGTCTGGGAAAAGAGGCAATGGGGAAATCAAAAGGCAATCTGACTACTTCCCTGGACCTTCAAACCAAACCAGAGAAAAGTCAAGATGGAAACAGGCTTCATACTCACTTTCTCCACTGGAAATACATGAATTACTGGAGGAGCTCCATAAACCTCCAGACAGTCAAACAAACAAAGAATTCTGCCTAATTCAGAGCCCTGCCTGTGACTCAGAAGTGCCCATATCTTGAAAAAAAGACAGGCACACTCATGCATCATTGGTGGAACTGTGAATTAATCCAACCATTCTGGAAAGTAACTTGAAATAATGCAGAGAAAGTGACTAAAATGCCCATACTCTTTGATCACTCTTCCAGGCAGACATCCCAAGATTCATGGCCAAAAGAAAGTACTCAAATATGCTATATATTTATAGCAACATTTTTTTGTAATTAAAAAAAAAGAACTGGAAAAAATAGACACCTGTAGACTAGGGAGTGGCTAAATAAATTGTGGCCCATGAATGTAATGAAATAGTATTATAACAAACAATGAACATAAAGAATACAGAGAGTCATGTGAAGAGTTATATGAACTGATGCAAAGCAGAATGTGGAAAACAGTAGACACATTATCTACAACAATAATGAGAGAGCCAAGAAGACAACAATTAAATGAAATGCTATGAAAATATAATGACCAAGCATAGCCCCCTAGAGAAGAGGGATGCAATAGAAAGACTGCTAACTTTAGAATGAGAGAGTCTAGGTTCAAATTCCGCCCCTTTTATTTACTACCTGTAAATCACTGCCCCTCTTTGGGTCTCATTTTCCTCATATGTAAAATTCCAGTGATGGACTAGAAGACCTCTGAGGTTACTTCCAGCTTCAGATCAATGAGCCCATGATCTCCTGAATACTTTGTAAAGGGTGTGATACTTTGCCAATGGGTATGAGACAGGACATATGACATCTGACTTCTGATATGTTGGTTATTTTTCCTGGACTCTTTTTAGGTCTCTTTTTTTTCTTACAAGGGATGGCTTTCTGGGAAGGAGAGGAGGAGGCATACATAGACTGGGAAATGAAAGTATATAGACGTGAAAGAGAGAAATCAAAATGGAGTGACGTTTTTAAGTGCCAAGGTCATTGCAAACTCTTACAACAATCTCCACTGAGAGTGAGCTGCTCTCTACAAAAAGCAAGGGTTATAATTCTGTAGAGGCACAGAATATTACTACTAGGAGAGCACTTAGAATATAAAATATAATAGTTTGAAGAAACTTTGGAACAGAGAATGTCAAACCTGGAGTAGAATGTCAGGCCTGGGAGGGAATTTAGAATGTATAAGATCTATATAGATCTTAGAATAGCATTAAGAGCTGGGAGGGTCCTTAGAAAACAGAAAGGCAAAGAAAGATAGGAAGGCCCTTAGAACACAGGATATCAGAGCTGGGAGAGCCTTTAGAACTCAGGATGTCAGGGCTGGGAGGGACCTTAGAACACAGGATGTAGAGCTGGGAAGGACCTTAGAACACAGCATCTCAGATGTCAGAAAAAAACCTTAGAATCCAGGATTATCAGAGAGTAAAAAGAACATTACACAAAATGTCAGAGGGTAGAAAGAACCTTAGAACAGAACCATGGTACCATGGAAAAGGTGATGGATTAGGAGTGAGATGACTTGTATTCACATCCCCTGTCCTCCTATTTACTATTTGAGTGACCTTGGATAAGTCATGTATTTCTCTGGCCCTCAGTTTTCTCATATGACTTGATGGTTTCTATTGTTTTGGGTGGTTTTGTTTTTTGTTTTTTGTTTTTGCTTTTTGGAGGGCAATTGGGGTCAAATGACTTGCCCAAGGTCACACAGCTAGTTTTTGTGTTAAGTGTAATGGTTTCTTAAAATTCTAAATATAAATTTCTAGGAACATAAAATACTGATGTTGGTTAAAATCTTTTCGTAACCCTCTCCTGGGGCCATTGCTGGCCAGTAACTTTTGAACTTAATAAATGATTCTTTGATTGAGTTATTAAATTTTTAAACATAGACTATAGGGCTGGTCAGGCAGTTCCATCATGGAATGAATGGCACAGCTAGAAGTATATACCCCAAAGGAAGAGGGAGAGGGGAGGGGGTCCAGCTCATCTCCCACCTCTTGGAGGTCTTCATGCAAGGCTTGTATGATCACCTTCCAAGTTGGTGCTAAGGGGATCCTTGGTCAGGACTGGGTGAACTCTGAGGTCTTTTAGAGCTCTGAGATTTTGTAATCTTAGAACACATAATGTGAGAGGTTCTAAGGCATCACCTCTGATTTCACAGAGAAGGAAACTGAGGTCCAGGTGGGAGACCTAATGGGTCTAATTGGACCCTATGGAGTCTCCCACAGATACACAAAGGAGAACTAACATCTTTGGCTTTCTATGAAATACCCCTTTTCAGGGGCAACTGGAAGGCTTAGCACCTGAGAATGGGAACCCACAGTCCAGGGGAACAGAGGGAGTGCCTGAGCCCCCACAGGGAATGAGTGCCCAGCCTGAGACTAAGGAACAGGTAAGAGCCTAGAGTGCTGAAGCCAACAGAAGCCTGGTTATGAAACCAATTAGTGACGCTGATGGGAGGACAGGGCTTGAGGGAGATGTGACCACCCACAGGGCCATTTTCCGCTATCAGCTCATCATAGAAGGCTGGTGAATTTCACAGGCAAGTCAGGACCTGGGATGAAAGAGAAGGCTGAACTTCAGTTCCTTATAAAATCAGGGGGTGTATGACTGTTTCCCTCCCCGGCATCTGTGGGTATCTAGGGAAAGAAAATGTGGCTTTAGCATGTGTTTTCAACGCTGGCTCACAGGGGGCCTGCCATCTGCTTTCAATCTGGATGCTCCTGTTCTCTGGAGACATCAGATCCCTGAGGGAAGCCAGGGCCTTGTGGGAGCTTAAGCAGCGTTCCAGGTGACCGAGGTTTGTGGGAACTAGTGTGAATATGAATGAACATCCCCCAAATGAGGAAGGATGAGAGGATCCTAGATCATAAATGTAAAGATAAAACCCCAACCCCTTAATTGTACAAATAAGGAAATTGAGGTTTCTGAAGATGAAGTGATTTCCTCAAGGTCACACACCAGTAAGTGTCTGAGATGGAGATTTGAACCTAGGTCTTCCAGACTCCAAGTCCAGTATTCTAGCAGCTGCACAATTTGTGGGACCAACTGAGCCAACTGCTCTTCTCCCAGAAGTGACCGTCCCTAGACTGCAGTAAGAGAGGATGCCCAGAGACAGGAGTCCAGAACCATGGCTTCTGCCATGAACTCACGTGTTGGTGTCCATAAAGAGCGAGGAGAGAGGCCCACTGTCCTCGGCCTGGTCAGACACATCCAGAGTGTTGTATTGGGTTGTCAAGGGCCCCAGTGCTCATGGAGAGCATGGAGAGTGACAGTGCTGGTGAGTGAGCTGTCACAGGCAATGGGCAGGAGGAAGAAGGTCAGAATGCTTAACCTAGAAACGAGAAGCATTCAAGAGAAAGTGATGTGACAGCCCATCATCCAATATTTGAAGAGGCTTTTTTGTTGTTGTTCAGTTGTCTTTTCAGTTGTGTCTGATTACCCATGACCCCATTTGGGGTTTTCTTGGCAAAGATACTAGAATAGTTTACTATTTCCTTCTCTGGCTCATTCTACAGATGGGAAAAACTGAGGCAAACAGGGTTACATGACTTGCCCAGGGTCACATGGCTAGAAAGTATCTGAGGTCAGATTTGAACTCTCAGAGATGAGTCTTCCTGACTCCAGGCCCAGCTTTCTATGCACTATGGCGCCACCTAGCTGACTCTGGAAGAAGATTAGATTTGTTTTGTTTAGGCCTATCAATCAAACATGAAGTATCTACCACAATCCAGGAACTGTGCTAGATGCTAGAGATACAAATATAAAGGGAAACTAACCCTGCCCTCAAGAAACGTACATTCTAAATAGGGAAGAAAGCATGTCTCTATATATGTATATAAAAAACAGATACAAGATAAAAAGGGGAAGGGGTAGACGCTAGCAGCTGAAGGGATCAGGAAAGCCCTCTAGCATTGAGTTGGAGCCTTGGGTGGAAGACGTAGAAAATCAGATTTGGACTGATTTCTTTCTAGAATACTTCCTAGAGCTGTCCAAGAGTGGGATGGGCCAACACGGAAGGTGGTGAGTGTCTCCTCACCAGATGTCTTCAAGCAGAGACTCTGACAAGTCTCACTTGTCAGAGAGACTGACTGTTCAGATATGGGCTGGACCAGGTGGTCCACACAAAAATGAAGTTCAACTAGATGGTCTTTGATGTTCCTTATAGCTCTAAATGTTGGGTCCTAGGAGGTCCATGGGATTTCTGAGGTCACTCCTGTTTGGAGATTTTGTACTTTCATGATTCCCCTAATGGGACCTAGGGAAAGGCAGTAGGCTAATCCTACCAGTGGGCTAACCCAAGGAACCTAATGGCTATGCAGACATCATCAAGGAAATGGAAAGAGAAGGAAAGGTCAGAAAGTGGGTCTCAAGAGGCAAGATGGCAGCAGGTGACCACATGGTACAAGGACGGGGGAAGCCCCAGACCAGGAATCAGGAATGCTCACTGTAACCCATCTCTGCCATCAATCACTGGGAGAACTTAGCTGAATTATTTCCCTACTCTAGGCCCTAATTTCCTCCTTTATTAAATGAGAGGATTGATCTCCAAGGTCTTCCCAATTATAGTTTTGGGAGATGTGATTATTGAGGATGAAGAAGAGAAGGCCTAGAAGAATCAAGCATGGACATCTTCAAGTTCAGGAAAGTTTGCTGCTGAATAGACAAAGAAACAGTTATTCTCGCTCTCTCATCCCTGGCCAAATAGAAGGTCTTGATGACCCACTATTCAGGCACCACAAAGGAGTTATCATAAAGTAAGATGTGGGGAAGGTATTTGAAAGTATAAGGAAATACAGGCAGATTTTTTTTCCTGGAGGGGGGAAGAGGAAAGATAGCCTTCTGGGGTAACTTGTTATTTCTGGTCTCCCCCAAAGTATCAAAGGTTTTAAATCTTGCTTCCAAGGACCCTTCCACAGAAACAACAGGCTCTCTAAACTCTTCTCCCAAGAGACATGTATGCCAAGAGACTCCATGAGGAGATAGATGGCCATTTTTAAGAGACTTGCCTGAAGGAGGCTTTCCTGGGGGAAATGAGGAGACAGAGACAGAGAGAGGGAAAGAGAGAGAAAGAGAGGAAGAAAAAAGAGAGAAAGAAGAAGGAGGAGGAGAAAGGAGGAAGGAAGGAAGGAAGGAAGGAAGGAAGGAAGGAAGGAAGGAAGGAAGGAAGGAAGGAAGGAAGGAAGGAAGCCTTTTAATGTAGTAGAAACAGTACTGGCCTTGGAATCAGATTTCAGCTTGAGTCCTGTCTTTGCCATGTATTGACCATGTTACTGTAGGCAAGGCACTTTGGCCTTTAGTTTTGCTCATCTATAAAATGGGTATATTGCTATATTTTTAAGGATAAATGTAAAGTCTTACACTTAGTTACAAAAAGAATCAACATCACAAATGTAACAGGGGAAGCATGGTTAAACAACAGTTGGTCTGAGAAAGCTCTGGGAGTTTTAGTGGACCACAAGCTCAATGTGAAGCAGGAGTGAGATGTGGCAACCCTGAAAGCTTCTCTGACCCGGGGTCTCATTGAGAAAAGTGAGGCTTCCAGAAAGAGGAAGGTGAGAGTCACCCTTATCAGACCTTCTCTGGAGGACTGTGCTCAGTTTAGTTGAAGCCACAGTCGAAGGGAATGTTGCCAATTTCACAAGTGTCCTAGAACAAGGCAGCTGGTATGCTAAAGAGCCTGGAGTCCAGGACATGTGAGTGTCAGTTGAAAGGACTTGGTGCGTTCAGCCTGTAAACTCAAGTTTAGCCTGCAGGGGACTCAAAGAGGACATGACAGCAATGTTCAGGGCTGGAGTTCATATTAAAGAGGGATCAGACTTGTGTTCTACAACCCCAGAGGGCAGAACCAGGAGTAATGACAAGGAGAGGAATGTTTAGGCTAGAAGCCAGGAGGAACTTCCTAAGAAGTAGAGCTATTCCCAAGCAGAAAGGGCTGCCCAGAGAGACAGTGGCTTCCACCTTCTTGGAGATCTTCAGGCAAAGGCTGGATAATTATGGGTTTTGTATATTCTTGTGGAGATTCCTTTTATAAATGGGTTGGGCTTGATGGCTGCTCAGGTTCCTTCTCACTCTCTGACTGCGATATTTATATTACCTGTATCCTGGGGATGCATGAAGAAAGCACTCAATAAAGTGTCCAGAGCTATAGAGAGGTGAGCTTTCTGTAGTAGCAGAGATCTGGAAACAAAGTAGCAGCTAAAGCAAATAGTGATGAGTGAATGTGAGGGGATGTTACTGGGCCAAAAGAAACAATAATCTTGAATTCTCCAGGGAAGCATGAGAAAACCTCCATAAACTGATACAGAGCAAGTCAGAAAAACAATATACACCATGGCTACAGCCATGTAAAATGAAATTCAAAACCACAAAATAGATTGGACATTGTGTAATTAAAATGGATTATGTTTGGCTCCAAGAAGGGATGCAAGAATTCAGTTTTCTAGGGTGGCTAAGTGGCGCAGTGAATAGAGCATTGGCCCTGGAGTCAGAAGGACCTGAGTTCGGATCCAACCTCAGACACTTAACACACATAAACAAAAACCTAGCCGTATGACCTTGGGCAAGTTACTTAACCCCAACTACCCTCCAAAAAAAAAAAAAGAATTCAGTTTTCTTCCTTCTTTACAGAGGTGGAAGACGATGGATGCATTAAATTACATTTACTTTCAGATTTGATTGCTAAACTACTTCTAATTTCTCTGTTTTTTAAAGATACTTTTTGTGTTAAGAGATGGCTTTCTAAGTAGAAGAGGAGGGACATGCTGGGAAATGAAGATGATTAAAAACAAAAAAATAATACTTTTCTAAAATTGTAATATTCTTATTTTTATTTTAAAAATGAATTTTTTTAAAATACAAAGAGGAAGGCAAGATATTATTGTTAAGGGTAACTGAGACAAGGCAGCAGGTCTGAAGAATTCATGACCTTTATAGTCACCAGAGGCCACCAGCTGCCATTAGTGAAGACAAAGTCTATAGAGAACAATGATTTTGAGTTTCATTTAGAGAGGAAGACATGTAGCAGGGGGGTGGAGGAGGCAGGTCATCTGCTTTAGACCATTAGCTTTCTATATTCTTCTCTCCCTTTTGAAGGTCTTAAAAAACAGCCCACAGTTATTTTCTTTACCTGGCCCCACTTTCCCAGAGGATGATAGAAGATAGAAAGGCAAATGGAATGAGGTCAGGAGCACCTCTCCAAAACCCAAATGACTTAATGGGACGTGCTGATATAAGCAGAAGGCATGCTGCCCAGGCTTTGGGGGAAGAAGGATGTAAATGGGATGGATTCATGACAAGCTTGACCAAGAGTAGAAAAGAAATCCATTTAAACAATGCAGGAAAGAGGTGTCCCCATAGCCACATGAAGAGACCCTTTCTGATCAGTAGGACCTGGGTATAAAACAAAAGAGGTTTAAATAAACTTGAAATACTAGATTACTCCAGAGGTGGCAAAGATCTTGCCAAGTTAGCTGAAACCTCAGAAATTGCTGGAGGAACCAGGTTCTTGAGAAATGATCCTTGGAAAAGGGATAACTTAGCACCACCTGCTGGAGAAGATCCAAACATAAGGGAACCATCAAATAGAGCTGAGGACAGGATTATCTGCAAGGATTCATATCTACCTTGATTGGAGGGCAATGATAGCAAAGGAGTAAAGCATTGACTAAAGGGCAGGTGCCAGATAAAAAGAGCAGTATACAAAGGCATCAATGAGGAAGTGTTTACCCTGACCTTCTTCATAGCTGAGGCCCCATCCAGGGCAGTACTATAAGCTCCCTACATTGTACAGATGCCTGGGCAGGGGGGCCACTTGATTCTTTGCAACCTCAGAAGTTAATCTTTTTTGTACTCTTTAACTTGTGAATCAGATTTTCCTATGCCTTGAGCCTTGTGAGCTTGAGCGCTTATAAGGGGAGCTGGTGGTTACCCTTAAAATGCTAGATACTGACATCCCCAAATTCCACCTAAGGAACAATAGACTGGACAAATGAAAAGTCTATAAAGTGCAGACCTTACATCAGGAGGGAGTCTCTGATACAAGGGCTTGATACATTTCCTTCAAATTTTTTGAAGTTGATTCATACAAGTTGTGCCCAAGCCCCTTAGAGGTCTCATTTTTCTCTAGCTCTATCATATATACCTTAATGCGGGGCTGTTTGTCTGTTTGGAGAAGGGCTGGCAGGAGTTGCTGTGGCAGAAAGAGTCCTTCAATGTCTTCATTCCACTGCTAATCCCCCACATCAACTTAGAAAACTTACTTCATTCTCCTGGCCCTTTCCAAGTATTTTTCTAAACTTACTGCTTTTCTCTGGAACTTGTGCTCAATCCGGTCTCATTTCCTTCTGCAAACACCAGGAGGATTTGTTTCATTTGCAGCTCCCTCCCACCTCACCCCCTTTGCCTCTTATGCACACATAGAGCTCAGTGAACTTCTCTTCTCAGTCATGGATTCCCAGAATCTCTGAGCTCAAAGGAGTCTCACGGGTCCTCCAGCTTAGAACACTGGATTTTGAACCAAGTGAGACTTTAGAGATCATCTAATCCAATGTCCTCATTTATATTGGACCCAACTGAGGTTCCATACACATCTGAAGGAGCAATTCCCTCTGTGACCTTCTCAAAAGGTCTTCCTGCTGCCTGTCCTCTTGTTGAGTAGCTCTCTTTGTAAGAAAATTCTTTCTTGAGATAGTTGAAAACACATTGGCTCTGGAGTTAGAGAGCCTGGGTTCAAATCCTGACTCCCTAGGTGTCCCTAGACAAGTCACTTAACCTCTATGGCCCTCTCTGTAAAATAAGGGGGTTGGACCAGACAGCCTTGGAGGTCCCTTCCAATGCCTTCCAAATTGATGACCTCTAGCATTCAAATCTGAATATTCAGAAGAAAACTGCTTCTCTCTCTTATTAAGCTCTTACTATGTAAAGGGCACTTTGTTAACAATATTAGTAACCAATAATAGATGTCATTTATATGGTTTTGAAAACTCCTTTACATATGTTATCTTATTTTATCTTCACAACAACCCTGGGAAGTAGGCATTATCCTGGTCCCCATTTTACGGATGAGGAAACTTTAGCACAGAGAAATTAGGGCACTTGCCCAAGGTCACACACCTAGGGAATATCTAAAGTAGGATTTAAAAAAAACATTTTTATTTAAAGTTTTGATTTCCAAACTCTATCCTTCCCTCCCTCCTCCCTGAGAATGGTAAGCAATCAGATATAGGTTATATATATGCAATTATGTAAAATATTTCCATATTAGTAATTTTGTACAAGAAGAGTAATAAAAGAAAAAATGAAAGAAAGTGAAAAATAGCCTACTTCAGGCTGCATGCAGGCAATATCGGTTCTTTCTCTGGAGGCAGACAGTAAGCTTTGTCATTAGTCCATTGGGATTTTTTTGGATCATTGTATTGCTGAGAATAGCTAAGTCATTCGAAGTTCTTCATTGAATAATATTTCTGTTACTGTGTACAACATTCTCCTGATTCCATTTACTTCACTCTGCATCAGTTCATGCAAGTCTTTCCAGGTTTTTCTGAAATCATCCTGCCAGTCATTTCTTATAGCACAATAACATTCCATTACAGTCACATACCACAGTTTGTTTAGCCATTCCCCAATTGATCTCTTTGATTTCCAATTCTTAGCTATAACAAAAAGAGTTGCTATAAATATTTTTGTACAAATAGGTCCTTTTCCCTTTTTTGGATGTCTTTAGGATATAAACCTAGCAGTGATATTGTTGGATCAAAGGGCATACCCAGTTTTATAGCCCTTTGAGCATAGTTCCAAGTTGTTCTACAGAATGGTTGGATCAGTTCACAACTCCACCAGTAGCACATTAGTCCTAGTGTTCCCCTATCCCTCCAACATCCAATATTTTCTCTTTTTGTCATAGTGGCCACTCTGATAGGTATGAGGAGGTACCTCAGAGTCATTTTAATTTACATTTCTCTGATCAGTAGTGATTTAGAGCATTTTTTCATATGATCATAGATAGCTTTGACTTCTTTGTTTGAAAACTGCCTGTTCATTTATCAATTGGGGTCTTGTATTTTTATAAATTAGAGTTGGTTCTCTATATATTTGTGAAATAAGGCCTTTATCAGAGATATTTGTTACAAAAATTTTTTCCCAGTTTTCTATAAAGCAGGATTTCAAGCCTTCTATTCCTTACTCCCAGGTATCTATGTGATACAGTAGATAGAGTGTCCCGGGCCTGGAGTCTGGAAGAGCTGAGTTCAAATCTTGCACTCAGATCCTTACCAGCTATGTGACCCTGGACTAGTTACTTAATCCTGTTTGCCTCAGTTTCCTTATCTATAAAATGAGCTGGAGAAGGAAATGGCAAACCATTCCAATATTTTTTGCAAAGAAAACCCCAAATGGTGTCACAGAGAGTCAGACACAATTGAATAATAGTAAAATATACAAACTTTAAAGTTCTATAAAAATGTTTCTTATTAGTATTAATGGAAATAAAGTGCTGTGTGAACAAAGGATAAAGGTCCACATAAACATTGCTGATACGGCAGATGGTGCAGATAGGTGAAAAGAGGTAACAAACACTGATTTTGGAGCCACAACTAGGGCAGGATGACCAGAGCTGTCTGTTTTTAATCTCAAGAGTACCTATAGGACTTACATTTCTTCAGCTATGCAGAAGCAACTGGTTTCATGCCAAATTAACAAAGATCATTCGTTAAAAACAGGACCCTCCCAAATGCTGTCCTTTCCTGCCCCCTCCCCCAAGTTCCCCAGGTGAACTCCTCCAGGCCCAGGCTGATCTTCTCCCCAACCAGGCAATAAACAGGCACTGGCCAGAGGAGCCACCTCACTATGTCCCTAGCTGAGGTTTCTTCCCTCACCTCCTCCCACCCCATCCTCGGGACCCAAGGTCTCACTCCCACCAATTGAATTTCTTCTGAAAAGCTGATTTGAAGGAGTGTCTGGCATGGCTGGCTCCAGCTGCAGCTTATCATCGGTCCTTTTTTATAATTTTCGTTTTAGCTCTGTTATTTTTAAATGTTTCATCCATGGGGAAGCCGAGGGCTTAGAGACTCAGCCTCCTTCCAATCTGCCTCAAACTCCAGGCGTTGGAAAGAATGTCAGGGACCAAAGCGGGGCTGCTTGTGCCGGGGCTGGGAAACAGCCCCATTATACGGGGCCTCTGGCGGGGGAAACTTGAAACAGTGTCACTTTGAAACCGTCGTAAAGGCCACGACAGCTTTCCCCAGGTGCCTGGAGCCGCTCAGGAGAGCGATGCCAAGGTGGAATTCCAGGCCGGGCCATTAGACACAGAGACTGTTTACACAAACCATCAAAGCAGGAAGGCCCCATTTCCATATAAATATCTTCACACTTCATGGAGCCCTTAAAGCACGTTAGGACCCAGATAGCTGTGGTGGGATAGGGCCCCCAGGGCCCCCGAAACACTGGGCTCCTTTGCAAAGGGCAGGTGTGAGATTTCCACAGTGCCAGTCCGTCCCCTCCAGGCCCGGCCTCTGCAAGACATATGAGCGCTCTTAATGGGATGCAGGTTCCTCCCTCCTGGTCCCTGCTCACCTCTGTTCTCCAGCCATGTGCCTGGCACCGGCCCTGGGGCCTGGAAATACGGCAGGGGGTGGGGGGGTGCTCCTGCCCAACCTCATGCTGCCCAGCTGCCAAGCATCCTGCATATATGCCTGGCGCCTGGGCCCCCCTGGGGCTGGGGGTGACAGATTCGTCAATCCCCACCTCATGGATCATGTGCCATACCTTTGGGGTGTCAATGGAAGGAACCATAATAACATGTACAAGGGAGCGGTCAGTGCCTTGGGTTAGGAGTGGCAGGGACACAGATTCTGGCTCATGGAAAGAAAAGCAGCTTTGATCTAGCCCAGTTCAGCTCTCCCCAAACCATGGCCATTCAAAAGCTACCCAGGCCAGGGATACAGTGGAAAAAGCCCTAGGTTCCATTCGTTCAAAGACAGGAGAAAGCAGAGGGAACATCCAACCTTCAGCCCTTCCAAGCCTCAGGCCCCTCATCTGTTAAATGGGGATTCGGCTCAAATTCAAAAGGCGCTGTGCTAGACACTGGGTCCACAACAATAAAAATAAAACCAGGCCTGCCCTCAGAGGGCTTACATTCTACAGTGATAAGTAAACACAAAGTACATGCAAAATCACTTCGTTTTGTTTTGTTTGTTAATGCAAAATGGGAAGACAGGTAGTACCAAGGACTTGAAGGATCAGGAAGAGATTGCTGAAGGGGCCAACAGCTGAACTGAGCCTGGAGGTCCAGGCAAGAAGGGAGGACACCCCAGGCAGAGCAACAACTTTGTGCAAAGGTGGCATAATAATTTCATTATGTACCAACAGGGTTGATGAGAGAATCAAAGAAGACAATGGATTTAATATACCAAGTTTTAAGTGTAAGCATGGGGCTGTACTGAGAAATGTTTAACAATCAGCTTGTGGGGGAGTGTGTACAAGACACTTCTAAGTTTAATGTGTATGATCATTTTCTCCAGTGATTTCTTAAGTCTGGACAATCAACAAAACAATTCATCAAACCCTGATTTCTCTCATTTGCCAGTTTCTGAGGCACAGATATTAACTTGGAAAATTTAACAATTGACTCCCTTAAGAGCCAGTGTGTGCTGACCCAAGTACACCGCTGAGTATAAGCCATTATGATGAAAAATGGCTTTCTGGAGTGGACAAGTCACGCAGCTGTGAAGCTCTGTAATCCACATTCATGAACTGGAGAAAGTGTGCAAACACAGGGTGGGGAGGAGAGAGGGGCTAGAGTAGAGGGGAAAGAACCTGGCCTGGGAGTCAAGAGGACTGGCTTTGAATCTCCTATCTGCCGCTAACTTACTGGGTGGGCATTTTTATTTGAGGTTTTGTTTTTACATTACAAACATTTCCAGATTGCTCTTACTTTGTGAGAGGTCTCTAGTCACAACATAAAACAGTTAATGGCAGTTAGATGGTGCAGTGAATAGAGTACCAGCCCTGGAATCAGGAGGACCTGAGTTCAAATCTGGCCTCAGACACTTAACACTTACTAGCCGTGTGGCCTTGGGCAAGTCACTTAACCCCAACTGCCCCTCCAAAAAAATAAATAAATAAATAAAACAATTAGTAAAACTAAGAAACTAAGAGTATTTTTCATCAGTAACATCTTCCTACCTCTACATAAAAAAAAAAAATCACAAAAATCTATTTTTTTTCTTGCCGGCCATCTAGGGATGACCCCGAGGAGCTGGAGGTTGTTTTGCCAATGATACATCTGATGACCCCAAACTATGTTTACTGCTATAATTATCAAAGGCTACCAGCTAATTCTCCAGACTCGGTTTTTAGAAGTTTGGAGAAGGAAATGACAAACCACTCCAGTATCTTCCCCAAAAAACCCCAAATGGGGTCACGAAGAGTCAGACACAATTGAAAGCAACTAAAACAACAAAGTTTTTAGAAAGGGCTAGTTACTAAGGTGGCATAGCAAGGACAGCTAGGACAAAATTCCCCCAAAAGTCTTCAACACCCTGAGGGGCAGCCAGGTTGTTCAGTGGTTAGAACACCAGCCCTGGAATCAGTAGGACCTCCATTCAAACATGGCCTCAGACACTTAGTAGTTGTATGACTTTGGACAAGTAACAACCCTAATTGTATTCCCCTACCCCACAAAAAAGGAAAAAAAAATCTTTGACACATCCTCCTACAAGTAAGGAAAGTGGGTTCAGGCTTAGAAACATGTGGCAAAGAGTAGCTGCTAGCTTTTAGAATTGCCTTTGATGGATTCTTCAATTTGCTTTCCTTTGTCTTAGAGTGGTTTGTTGGTTGTTTTTCTACTATGGAATTTTGAATATCTATCCAGTCTGTCCTTGGCTTCTTTGGCAAACAGTGTAGCCATTTGTTCTGGGGACACTGTTAGAACTTTGATGGAGAAGATGGGAAGTCAAAATCTTCTGAACCCTTCAAAGCTCACAAGGTCCTCCTATCATTGAGACTGGAAGGGAAGGGAGCAGGAAGCTCAGGCCAAGGCCAAGGCCCTCTCCTCCCCATCCATCCCTCCCCTCCAAGCAGTTGTTCCTCAAAGGTTTGATTTCCTGGATCCTGGTCCCCTGGAACCTGATCCCCTGGTTCCAATCAGCCCCAGGGGCCATGACCAATTCCCTTGGCCATTCTCAACACACATGAGTAAATAGTACAAACCTAGGTACAGAGTAATTTGGAAAGGACCCTAACTCTTGAGGAATTAGGAAAAGTCTCACAAAAGAGGTGGCTCCTGAACTAAGCTTTGAATGCAGCTGAAGATCCTAAGAGGAAGAGGGGAGGAGGTTAGGCATCCCCAGGGAAAACAGCTAACACATAGACTGGGAAAGGGAAAGTGGGAGGTCATGGATGGAGAAGGGCCAGTAGTCTGGCAGGTACAAAGAGCACATGTAGGACATTATGAAATAATACTGGAAAGGCAGATAAGGAATCATACTGTGAAATGCTAGCCTGAGGACTTTGTATCTTACCCCAGAGATAATGGGAGCCACTAAATATTTGTAAGGTGGAAAGGCTAGCTAACATGGCCAGATCTGTGCTTTAGGCAGGTGGGTGAAGGAGGAGTGGGAAAGGGAAGACACTGGAAGCAGGTAAACTAATAAGGAAGTTCTTGCTATAGTGCAGAACTAACTGTGGTGAAAGGTGTTTGAATTTGAATATTAGTGCTGATCTTCCCCATTTGATATAAAAAAGATCCTAAAGGCTCCAAACAGAGCCCAGGACTCCTGACCCCTCTTAATTCCAGAGCCTTCCCTCTGTTAATTAGTTCCTATCTATCCTGCATATAGCTTCCTTTGTACATACTTGTTTGCATGTTGTCTCCCCCATTAGATTGTGAGGTCCTTAAGGGCAGGGACTGTCTTTTGCCTCTTTTTGTATCCCCAAATTTAGCACAGTGCCTGACACATAAAAGCACTTAATGAACTCTTGTTGATTGACTGATGACGGATTTCATGGAGGGTTTTATTTTACCATTACTCAAGTAACCATAACACATACGAATCCAGGTGTTCATCTTTTTTAATATATTGGGTGATTTTTGCTTTACAAAATAATCCTCCATAGAATTAGAGGTCCACCAGCTTAAAGTTGGAAGGAACTGAGTAGTCATTTAATTCAACCCAAATAAATCCTCATTGCAATGTACCTGACAAATGGTCATATAGCCTTTGTTTGAAGATGTCCACTGAGGTTGGAAACCACTCACTATCTCTCAAGGAGTTCTTTTTTTTAAATGTATTTTATTTTCAATTAGAAATTATTTATTTGCTCTACCTCCCAGTCCATCCTCCCCAATTAAAAAAAAGAGAGAAAAGGAAAGGAAAAAACAATGCCCTTGTTACAGATATGTGTTGTCAAGAAAACACATTCCCATGTTGGTCCCATCTCCTTCTTCCTCTTATGTCCATCACCTTTTTGTTAGGAGGTGAGGAACAGGCTTAAACATCAGTCCTTTGGACTCATGGCTGGTCATTGCATCAATCAGAGTTCTCAAGATTTTCAAAGTTCTTTGTCTTTACAATGTTGTTGTACAAATTTTTCTCTTTGCTTATTTCACTCAGCATCCATTGGGGGATCCTTCTTTAGGAATATTATCACTGGCCAAGGAACCTCTAGGGTTCATGCCTTCAAAAATCATCTGACTCCACCATGTTGGTGATGTCTGGCAAATGACTGCCCCCTCCAGGTCTCAGTTTCCTCACCAGTGAAATGAGCAGACTGAACAGGATAGATTTTAAGCTCCCCCTCTGCTCGTGATCTGGTGACTGTAGCCAAGCCCTTTCGGCAAAAGGTTCCTATTCCTCTTTTGGAAGTGCATTCTGATAGCCCTGGCTCAGCCCTAACTTATATCCCTGACACTTTAAGCCCATTTCCTGTTCTGCCCAGAGCGGAGATGGAGACTTTTTTTTCCTCATTTGTAAACCTCAACATTGCTTTTCTATCGCCCTCAGTCTCTTTTCCAGAACAAATTACCCAGTCCCTTTCACCTTTTCTCAGACTCCATTTCTAGCCCTCTTGAGATATTTTCACTTCCTTTCTCTGGACTAAAGAGCCATGAGAGGACAGAGTGAGGAAAGTCCCTCTATATATGCAGGCTGTCACCTTCTCCAGCTTGGAGAGCTGCCTAGAGCCCAAAGGGGTGGAATGACCTGCCCAGGGTCACAGGGTTCCAATGCAGGTTTTCCTAACTTTTAGGCATGCTTTCTATTCACTGTGTCACCCTTGAGTGAAGAAGATACAGAAATCTGATTTCAAGTTCAATGTTCTTTCTACTACACAAAGCTCAACTGGACTATCTCTAGATGAAAGGCACCATGACAGTATGGGAAGAATCCTGGGTTTGAATGGAATAAGGTGAAATATCACTTGAATGATTGTGGAATTTATATTTGGGTTGAAAAAATCAACTTCATAGGTATAAGACAAGGGAGGCATGTCCATATAGCCCTTTGTCTGAAAGAGCCCTAGGGGTTGCAATGGCTGAAAAACTATGGTTAATAAATACGTAGTGTTTCTTCCAGGGTACTCCACCTCATATTCAAAGGTTGGGTTCCCTCGGGGATAACTAACACAGATTCAAGGTATTCTGTGGTTCACCCTCACAAAAGTATGGCTCACAAGCCCCCACTGATGCATTTACCTTCAATAGTCAGTCAAAAGATACAGTTGTCTCAAAACAAAAGCATTTACGGAGATCAGTTGTCTAGCATGTATTAAGCACCTACTGTGTTTCAGGAGCAGTGTTAAGCACTGAGGTAGAAGGAAAGTTAAAAGACAATCCCTGACCTCAAGGAGCTCACACTCTAATAAGGAAGACAACATGAAAACTACTGTGTACAAAGAAATTAAATTATAGGATAAATTGAGGTAACCTCAGAGGGAAGGCACTGAGATTAAGGGGGACTGGGAAACATGTAGCTTAGACATGATGGAAGCCAGGAAATCTAGGAGATGGGGATGAAGAGAATTTCAGGAATAGGGAGATAGTGAAAATGCCTAGAGTTGGGAATTGGAGTATCTTGTTGAAGGAACAGCAGTTCCTCCAACAGCAGTGGTCAGTGCCACTAATGCAGAGTACCCAGAGGGGAGTAAAGTGTAAGAAGATTGGAAAGGTAGGAGAGTCAGGTTATGAAGGGCTTTGAATGTCAAATAGGAATATCTATATCTATATCTATTTTATTTTGAAGATGATAGGAAGCCACTGCAGTTGACTGTGTAGGGGAGTAACATGATCAGAGTTGAACTTTATGAAGATGACTTGGACAGCTGAGCAAAGGATGGACCAGAGTGGGCAAAGACTTATGTCAGAGAGACCAAGCAAAAGGCTATCGAAATTGTCTAGATGCGAGGTGATGAGGAACGTACCCTGGACCAGGCAGTCATGTCAGAGGAGAGAGAGTCATATTGGAGGGATGTTATGAAGGTAAAATTGACAAGTCTTGGCACCAGATTGGATATGGGGGAGTGAGAGAGAGAAAAGTTGAGGCCTTAAACCTGGGTTCTAACAACTGGTGGTGCCTTCAACAGCCATGAGGAAATTAGGAAAGGAAAAGGGTTTGTAGAGAAAGATGCTGAGCTCCATTTTGGACAGGTTGAATTTAACATCTCTATGGGATATCCAATTCTAAATGTCTAAAAGATAGCTGGAGATTCAAGTCTGGAAGTCAGGAGGAGAGATGGCAGAGTAGGGATACTAGTGACAAAATATCCCCCCCGAAATTTAGAGTTGGGACAAACTCCCACAAATACGCATGGCATCACCAGACACACACAGACAGCACACCATGAGAGATGCAGTCATAGGAAATACATATGGCCAAAGAAACCCCCATCTTCAGCCCATCAGAGCCCCAGTGTCTCTTCTGTTCTCTAGCTACCCTCATGCTGCTCCCCTTGGGTGTGCTGTCCCACTGTCTCCCCTGGTAAAATGAGCCCTGGGTCTGCTCCTGTTAAACTTGACCCTTCAGCTGTCTCTTGACCTATGGGCACAACTGGGTAAGTTGTTTTTCTGCAGCTTAGAGGTGGGGATGTGGATAGAGGGGGCAAAGAGATTATTCCTTAACCCCCTCACCTCCACGGCACTCGGAAGAAGGGGAGATTGAAGGACAATTTCCTCCAAAGAGCTGAGTTCTTTCTCTACAACAGACTTTGGTCTCAGCTCCTTTGGTTCAGGAGAACAACTGTGTTGAGATCGTGCCCTGTTAGAAGTGGCTGACTTGCTTTTTAAAGGCTCCAGAAGTGTGGCTAATCCCTCAGCTGACCAGTGGCTAGCCACCCGATAATTCCATCCAGTGGACCAAGAAACGTCTTCAAACCTCCTAAATAAGCAAAATTGTAAGTGCTTCTTTGTGATTCCTTTACATGCTGCAAAGTGGCTGTTTCCAGATTCATACCCTTTACAATCTGCAAACAGGCAACTGGAGATGTAAGTCACTCAAGGTTTCACACCAATTACAAAATGGAAAATGGATTCACTCAACCTGGAAAGGGGCAAAACTTCAAAACCTCATCGTCTCTTTTCCAGTCAGTCAACAAGCATTTATTGAACGCTTACAATGTGCCAGGCACTGTACTAAGTGCTAGGGATGGAAAAAGAGGCAAAAGTCTCTGCCCTCAAGGAGCTTACAATCTAATGGGGAAGACAAGGTGGAAACAATTATGAACAAAGAAGATATATACAGGGTAAACTGGAGGTAATCTCAGAGGGAAAGCTCTAGCATTAAGCAGACCTGCAAAAGGATCCTACCATTTATATTTTGCAAACACAAGTTTTCTGGGAAGACTCAATTGTTCAGGAGTTCCCTGATCTGCCCTGCCCTCACAACAAAAGTTAAAGCTACCATTGGCAAGATGTTGGCTGACTGTAAAGACCCTGGGAATTGTCATTATTCCTGGGTAAGGAAGGGAGGAAACTAACCCAAAATCAGCCCTCAGACAGGAGGGTAGATTATTACTATTATTATTTCGTGTTTTATGAGTTTTGAGGGAATTTCAGGCGAGAACAAGGAGAGGGAAAGGGAGAAGTGGCCATAGTCTCGTGGCAGTATCTGTGATGTCACAGTGGATGAGAGATGACCTTCAAATGGGCAACAGAAAAGTATAATATAATATAATATAATATAACATAATACAATATAACATAACATAACATATAACATAACATAATAGAACAGAACAGAATATAATATAATATAATATGATTGCATATGTGTGTGCATGTGTGTGCGTATGTGTGTTTTTATTGAGAAAGACAGACAGCAGGAATGAGTCAGTCCCAACTGCATCTTCCTTATGTCTACTTAATTGTGAGATTCGTATTTTAATTCATTTAATAATTCTTACTTTTCTTAATTGTGGGTATTCTAGTAAAGAACACATTTGCAAGATTTAATATTATTCCTCACAACCACCTGTGGCTAATCCTGTCGGGTTGCCTGGTGTCCCTTTGTTTATAGGTGGAGGTCACAATGGGAACCACAGCAGAGAGGGAGACCTTTCCTACGTGGGGCCAGAGCTCACCTCCTCCCACTCCCACCAGTCAATTGTTAAGAGAGTTTGGTTCTCCATGAGCAATATGCTACATTGGTGATTTTAACTGATCCTGAAGGTGATGGGAAGTTCATGAAATAGGTGGGTGACATCGTCAGATCTGAACCTTAGGAAGACAACTTGGGTAAATGGAGGACAGATGGATCAAATGGTCAATAAATTATTTATAACTACCCTGCCAAGAGCAGGATTACTAGGACCACAGGGCATTTTTTAATAAATCTGTCTTGTAAAGCCTAAAAGTAGCCAGATGTAACAACACATAACATCACTGGGCCTCAGTTTTCTGGTGTTTTGGCCAGAAAGCCTGAGTGTTTTCCCCTCGTGGCTTAATTTTTTTTTCCTTTTTTTCTATTTAAAGGGGCCATCCCCTGACTCACTTCTTAATGGGGCCTATTCACTGAATGGACATTACCTCACTCTAAGTGAATACCTGAAAAGGCCTTAGCCTACCAGGACCAGGATCTCCCATTTCGACCTGGGCCATCTCCAGTCATCCTGATGAATATCTGACCACTGGACCCAGAAGGCTCTGGAGGAGAAAGTGAGGCCGGTGACCTTGCACAGCCCTCCCTCGCTTAAATACAAGTCAGCTGCAAGTTATGTCATCATTCCCTGATGTCACAGTCCTCTTTGAGAAGGAAGGACAAACACAACAACAAAATGTTGACCTACCTGCTTACACCTCAAAAGGCACTTTGAGGAGCGTGGTGTGTAGAGCTCCATGTGCTATAGAAGTGAAGGTTTTTGTCACCCTTTGGGGGGGGGTGCAGTGAATTGGAAAGAACCCTGAATTTAGACTCATAGGATCTGAGTCTAATCCAAGATCTTACACTTTCTACTTATCTGTGCTCCTTGGACTGGTCACCTAAAGTCTTGAGACCTCACTTTCCCAATCTGTAAAAACCAGGTGCCTCTAAGTCTCCTCCCAGCTCTGGGTCTAAAATCTCAGGATCCTAAAGTCCAAAATTGCTTCTAGTTCTAACACTTTGTGATTCTGAGATCTGGGCCTTTGAAAGAAGAGCACTTTCTTTTGTTTTTTTTTTTAATCTTTTGAAAATATCAATTTATTAAGTAGTGTATGTCAATTGCCTTACAATGCAAAACTAGACCTCCTTGTCTTACGCCTGGACCCCTGAATACAGGAGACATATTTTTTTTACATTAAAAATAATTAATCAAAAATGTTAATTGATTAAATTGGAACCACACACTATTAGGTAATCTGACTTCTAATTGGAAGAAAGATTAAGGACTTTCCAAATTGGGAGGGGGGAGAGCAGATAGGTGTAATTCTCTGAAATCAGAAAAAGAGGTACCTCACTCCCCCCCCCCCCAAGTGTCTGTAAACAATCAAAGGAACACGGAAAAAATAGTTGATTGATCACATGGGGCCAGTTTTGAGATGACATATGAACTGCTTGAGATGTATAATTGTGAAAAAACTTCTTGCATCAATCTTTGAACCAGACAGGGGTTTCTGGTCAGCATAAATGACATCCTTGGTTAAGGGTCTCTAAGCCACAGGTAGGGTTGACCCATTTTCCCAGTCACATAGGCCTAAGTTCAAACAGTACTACAAGGTTTTCTCCCAGTTCCCACAATTGAATAAACTTTTCGCACAAGACAGAATCGGGATTAGACCCATAAATGAATAGAGAGAGAACCGAGCTAGCTCCAAAATTGAGTCACAAGATGGCGTCAGTGTGGTTCACTCAGCTCCGGAAATGAGCCACTTGCTCTCCTAATGCCCTCTGTGAATACCTTCTAACATCTCTATAGAATTTCAGCAGTTCTCTGATGTCAGAGTTCTAAGCAGCTTTGACCATGTTTGTGTCCTGCCCACACAGATCTCATACATCTATCAGTCCTCTGGGCATAGCTCTTCCTTCCAGGTAATTAGCAGCCTGTGGAAGAGTGTACCCTATCTCTACATGGGAGCTTGGGGGTAGGGAATCTTTTCTGGTCATTTTTCCCCCATGTGCTTTCATTAAACATCCTTTGTTTTAAACTTATATGTCTCTGGGTTACTAGTAAAGGGAAACACATTAGTGGGGGCTTATGAACTATGGTCTTGTGTAGATGCTGAGTCACACAGTGCCTCAGCTTTGGACTAGGGGGAGAGAACTTTCCTTTGCTCCCTGCTTTAATCTAACCCATTAATGGCATAAAGGATTACTCACCCCAACCAAGAAAGGGAGTGACTGTTTGCAAGGTACAGCTGACTAGGAGAGTGTTGTGACTCAGTTTACTCATCAGTCACACTGATTCTTGAATTCCTAAGGATTCCATGAAGTTTCTTTGACTGTGCCAATATCCTGAACCATTCTTGTAGCCCTAAAAACCAGATCCTAAAGTAAAGTAATGAAGTTACTTTATGTAAACTTATGAAGGTGAAAAACAATTTTTTTAAAGGTGGATTTGAAAAAGGTTAAAACTGTTAACAGCTCTAAGGCCTACCCCTTCCCACCTAATCCTCCCTCTACCCCCCATTAAAAGGGTCAGACCAACCCAGATGGTCATTTCCTCTTCCACGGTGAATATACTTTCCTTTATGGATCTACCCAAAGGGAATGGGAGTGGGGATAGAGGGGAGAGCAGAGGGGCTCAGAGGGGCCCAGCAAGGAAGAGAAAAAAGAAAACCCAACACAGAGAGGAGTATTTTATGGGCAGTCTTAAATCTCCCTCACACAATGAATCAGGCAGTGCTCCCACTAACAAGGACGACTCCGGAAAGTCTAGTGAAAAGGAGTCAGTGGAGACTCAGAGAAATGCGATAAACTGGGTCCAAAATGCACAAAAAGAGCCTTTTTTCAGTAGAAAGGAAAAAGTAAGAAAGAAAACATACCACACATGGTCCAGTCTCTGAAAAATGCAATCCTTCTCTGCAGCTCTTAGTGGAAAGCACCATTCATAGGAGCAGAGGCAGCAGGCCAAGCAGAAACAGGGCTGGAGCCAGAGCCAGGCGCCCTGTGTTCAAATCCCCAGCTCTTCGGCTTCCTAACTGGGGAATCTTGGGCTGATCACACCTTCTCTGAGCGCCATTTTCCTTTTCTGAAAAAAATAGGGATTGGGACTAGATCATCTGTAAAGTCCCTTCCTGGTCAATTCCACTAGCATTTATTAATAAGTCACCTACTGTGTGCCAGAGTCTATGTGAGGCACTGAGGATACAATGACAAAAATAATACAGCTCCTGCCCTCAAGGGACTTGCATTCTATTGGGTGAAAACAAATGGACAGAGATGGGTAAATGCAAAATATAAGGACAGGGGTTGGATCTGGGACTTCATTGATATAGAGACTCTTGGGTAAGGAAATTATTCTGTCTAGCTGGTTGATACTGTCTCCATCAGTCATTCAAGAAATGTATACTTATTAAATGTCTCCTGTGCTAAACACTGGGGATATAAAGAGAGGGGAAAGCCAGTTCCTGCTCTTGAAAGGCTGCTTAATGGGAAAGACAACGAGTAAACAACTAGGTAACAAATAACCTCAGGATACATCCCCTCTGCAACTTGCCTAGAGTACTGACAAGTTAAGTGACTTGCTCAGGGTCACACAGCCAGTATGTCAGAGGCAGGACTCGACTCCAGATCTTTTTCATTGTAAGGCATTTTTATATCTATCCAACATGCTCTGCTGGTTTTTATAGGATAGAAGGAGAGAAGGAAGGAAAGAAGGAAGGAAGGAAGAAGGAAAAGAGGGAGAAAGGAAGGAAAAAGGAAGAAAGTTAGCTTCCTCAAATCCAGCCTACTTATGTCCATATGGTAGTGAATTTTCTACCAAAGATTGTCTATAATACTTTACAGAAAAGTTCTGATCTACACCAGCAGAAAGGGTACTGCCCCCTTCCACCAAACAACAAACCCATGAGTTACCCAAGTTCCCCTTTCTAGGACTAACATATATTCAAACAGCCCAAAGGACTTGAGATTTCTTGTGTCCTAAGGAGTTGTTTTTGGTACCAGGACTTACCCAAGGTCACACAGCTCATAAGTGTCATCGATGGGATTCAGACCTAGGTCTTAGCTCTGAAAGCTGCCGGCACTCCATCCCACACAGCTGCTTCCCAGACCTTTCAGAGAGCAAGCATTGTACGAGCAATCTTGGGTTGGACTGAAGTCATCTAAAGGATAGATAAAATATCGGTGGCTGACTGGGTGGCCTTTGTTGAGTCTTTCACAATGTCCTAGTCATTGTTTCCTTGTCTCTAAAGGTTGGGCTAGACTCTAACCTCTAGGTACTTCCAACCCTGACATTCTGTGTTCTCTGGTCAGTTCCAACCCTGCCATTCAATGTGTTAACATGCCATCATCTCAGGCCTTCTCTACCTCTACCTCTTTTAGTTCTATTATGGACACGTTCAATGTATTAGATCCAGTGATTCAAGGAAGGATTTTTCCTGAGTGCTATTTGCAGAGATCAGGGCCAGAGCTCACAAATTTTGATTTTCTGTTTCTCTTTGGAGATAACAACAACAAAGGCATACTTGCTGTGGGTTATTGACCACAGAGACTTTGAGACCTTGCTGTAACACAAGGGACTTAGCAGGATTTTCTGGCATTAAAATACATCCATTTAGAAAAAGATATTTTTAAAGTGTCCCTCCTTTTGTGCCCCACCCTTAGCTGCTCCCTAAGGAAGAGCCCAGATTGCCTGCCCCTAGTCTCAGTTTTGACCAACGTTCATAAGTTCAACTGCCTTCTCCCACATTTTCCAAAAATATCATAGCCACACAGTCTCAGTACTTTCCAAGAGGAGTGATTTCCATAAGTTACCATATGTGTAGGAAAAAAGTCTCTTAACCACAACCCATCCCCACCCCCTAAAGCCTCCTCCACCTGGTTACATATGAAAAAGGCTTAGCAAGTCCTTCAGTCCAGGCCTCCTATGCCTTTCTAAATATCTCTTCTGCAAGCAGCTGGCATTGCTTTGGCAAGGCTACAGGATAAACTTGCTGCTTCCTTGACCTCAAGACCCAGTAACTCCAAGGGGGCAGTGAGTGCTCCTTCCCAGAGAGGCAGACACAGGACGTTAACAGGAGACGGTTTCTGGCTGCTGACTAGCGAATGGGTCACGGCACTCATCTGACAACGTCATGCTGTGACATCCAAATGATATAGGAGGTTTCCAGCCTCCCTGGCCTCCTGAGCCCAGGGCAGCAAGGTAAACACAGGCAGGAATGTCTCACCTTCCCAGTAGTGCCCAGTCCCAAGCAGGGCCATTAATCTTGAGGAGGGAGAGGAGAAGGAATGCGGTAGTCAGCAGGCATATGGAGCAGGTTGAGGAAACCATTCCTGCCTAGTGGGTGGTTTTGATTCTTCCCAGCATTGAGACTGACTTAGCCTAAGCTCAGGCACTTCTGTAAGGGCTGGGGAGACAGAAGGGAGGAAGGGGGTGAGCTAGGCCAGCAACACTGACTGCTAGTGCCTTTGGGTACCTACTAATCTCAACATCACTCATCTAGCTTATTAGAGCAACCTCCAACCTGATCTCCTGGCTTCCCATAGCTCCCCTCACACAGATGCCAAAATCATCTTCCTAAGGCATGCCTGGCCTTGTCACTCCTCTGCTCATAAACCTTAACTGTATCCCCATTGCCTTCAAATCCAAATTCCTCAGTCTGGCATTTAAGGATGTCCACATTCTAGCCCTAATTACTTTTCCAACGCTCCTAGAAACAACTCCCCTTCCTCCACTGTTGTCCAGTGAAATTGGGCAATTTCTTCACCTGATCCTGCCTTCTCTGGGCTCATCCTATACATACAACTAACTCCATTATCTATTTTTAAATCCTTCTCTTCCTGAAAGCAGAGAGGCCCAGCTCAGGTGCCAACACTCCAGGAAAGCCTTACTTGACCCTATCCCTAGGCTGAAAGTGTCTTTATGTCTTCAAATTTTTCTAGATCCCCTTGATTTTTTGTCAATCCCAGAAATACATATCTCCAATGACCATACCTTTAGACTAGTTGTTTCTTATGTCAAAATGCTCTGCCTTCTCCTCTGTCTTTTAATGTCCCCTGGTTTCCTTCAAGGCTGAAAGGGAGAGAGAGAAAGAGGAAGGAAGGAAGGAAGGAAGGAAGGAAGGAAGGAAGGAAGGAAGGAAGGAAGGAAGGAAGGAAGGAAGGAAGGAAGAAAAAGAAAGAAAGAAAGAAAGAAAGAAAGAAAGAAAGAAAGAAAGAAAGGGAGAGAGGAAGGGAAATTAGCAGTAGAAAAACTTGTACCATGACCATAGCAGAGTGAGGAAAACACTATTGACAGGCATCAGAACTCTGATCTTGAACTTGAACTTGAATTCATCATGAAGGCAGGGCCCACTTGGCTTCAGAAGGTGCTCCTCTTGGGAGACGGGATGGACCCTAGATACCAAATTCACTGTTTCACTGAGAGAATGGAATGGCTTGCTTGGCTCAGCTGAACTGCTTTGTTACAAGGGAGGGTCCTCCCTCAGCAGGGCAGAGTAGTTCAGTGGGACAGGAGGAGGGAAAGAGAGGAGAATGACATAGAAGAATAGGTCCGGTATGTTTAGAAAGAGAATCCAAGATGAATAAAAAGCCCTGCATTGACACAGTGAAGACGGCCCCCCCGCTGCCACAGCCACAGCCACAGCCACAGCCACAGCCACAGCCACATCAGTTCTTCCTCTGTCAGCTCTCAGAGAGGAGAATTGCAGAATTCAGTATCATGGAGGTGAAACTGCTTTCTCAAGGTCTGTTCTAAGCTTAATTCTCCTTCCAAGTATTTCCATCCTAGCTCTCGTTTCATGAATAAACTCTTGCTTCAGGTTTTCCAGGGAGTCCCTGGGACCAAGCCGCCTTCTTCTCTAAGGCTCCATTTGGAGATATTAAGGTGTCATTCAGACGTTAATTGCTTCTGATTAGAGCACTGGTTGTCTTCTCTGTCCCTGAGGCTGGAGCCCTGTTACTAATTCTGACTGACGTTAAACGATTGTATTAGCCTAGCAAGTTACTGTCACTCTCTGGTCCTTTGGATCAACTATGAGTGGGATTGGACTAAATGCTCCCTAAGGCCTCTCCCAGCTCTGACATCCTGTGTTCTAAGGCCCCTCCCAGCCCTCACACCCTGTGTTCTAAGGGTCCCCCCAGCTCTGACATCCTGTGCTCTAAGGGCCCTTCCAGCTCTAACATTCTGTGTTCTAAGGGTCCTCCCAGCTCTGACATCCTGTGTTCTAAGGGGCCTCCCAACTCTGACATCCTGTGTTCTAAGGGTCCTCCCAGCTCTGACATCCTGTGTTCTAAGGGGCCTCCCAACTCTGACATCCTGTGTTCTAAGGGCCCTCCCAGCTCTGACATCCTGTGTTCTAAGGGGCCTCCCAACTCTGACATCCTGTGTTCTAAGGGGCCTCCCAACTCTGACATCCTGTGTTCTAAGGGTCCTCCCAGCTCTGACATCCTGTGTTCTAAGGGTCCTCCCAGCTCTGACCTCCTGTGTTCTAAGGGCCCTCCCAGCTCTGACATCCTGTGTTCTAAGGGGCCTCCCAGCTCTGACACCCTGTGTTCTAAGGGCCCTCCCAGCCCTGACATCCTGTGTTCTAAGGGCCCTCCCAGCTCTGACATCCTGTGTTCTAAGGCCTCTCCCAGCTCTGACCTCCTGTGTTCTAAGGCCTCTCCCAGCTCTGACCTCCTGTGTTCTAAGGGACCTCCCAGATCTGACATTCTATGTTCTAAGGGCCCTCCCAGCTCTGACATCCTGTGTTCTAAGGGACATCCTAGCTCAAACATTGGAAAGACAGCAGTTTACAATAACATCCTAACTCCAGAGCTTACTAGCTGGGAGACATTACATTTTCTCTGTCTGAGTCTTAGTTTCCTGATCTGTAACATTCAAGCCTGGACAAATAAATAAGACCAAGACCCATTATACAATCAATAAGTTATCAGAGTAGATAAGCTGTTTAAAAAAAATTCTAAGCTATCAGAAGCTTTACAAAACACGGCTCCAAATCATTAATAATTAGAGAAATAAAAATTAAAACAACTTTGGAGTTTAACATTATATCCAGCAAATTAACAAAGATGACAAAAATTGGAAATAGCCAATATCAGAGGGGCTATGGGAAGATGGGGACATAAAGGCTGTGCTGACAGAGCACTGGTCTGACCACTCTGGAACAACACTATGAAAGGGACTAAACTAGTTTACCCAGAGAACCCACTGCTAAGGACATACTCCAAGGGGGTCAATGTGAAAAAGTAAGCCCCGTTTATAACAAGATACTCATAGAAACACATTTCATGGTAGGAAAAAGTAGAACAGAATGGATGTCCATTGATTAGAGAAGCATTTCATCTTCCATGAAAGCAACGTATCACCCAGTAAGAAATGACAAAGATGAGGAAAAGATGAGAAAATGTGTAAACCAAGGCCAGAAAAAGTTAGCATGACCAAAAAAACCATATATACACACAAAAAAGGTTAATAAATGTTTTTTCATCCATCCATCCACAACTACAACAATGTACAACAAAAGAACAATAAAACACATTTTTAAAAGAACAGTAAAACAAAGAGTAAGCCCTGGAAAAGAGTTAAGACAATTTAGGTCCCTCCTTTTGCTGGAGATGTTAAGGTAAATGTGAGAGTGGGAGCCTACGGGTGTGAAACACCACATTCCTGTCCAAGGGGTTGATTCCTTCTTTGGTTTTACTTGACTGGTTGGGTTTTTTTTTTCCCTTTGTTACAAGGGAAGGTGCAATAGGGTCTAAAAATGGGGGGAGATTAGTGTTTATCCAGAAAAGACTATAAGGTAAAAATGAAAGGCCCCAATTAAAAAAAAAATTAAAGGAAGGACTGGACAGTTTTCTAAGGTCCCTTCAAACCCCAAGTCTCATAATTTTTAATAATGTGTGTCTCTTCCTCAAAGCCATGAGGCCCTCAATAAACCTTGGCCTATTGAACTTGAACTCAAAACCTGTAATTACCATTGGTTGCTATAGAACTCAGTCCAATCATAATCTGAAGCTAATCTTAAGAAATCTCATTAGGTGACCAATCTTGGTCCCAGAGAACAGATGGCCAAATTCTCCCTCTTCTGGATAGAAAGGTGGGTGTGGGCTTGTTGCATACTCTATCAAATAAGATAATATTTATAAAGCTCTTATCACAGTGCCTGGAACACAATAGGTGTTTAATAAATGTTTGTTCCTTTCAAAAAAAAAAAGAAATCTCATTAGGCCAGGCTGTAGATCAGCTCATAAACTGGACGGGTCCACTCTCCCCTCAGGCTAATTCTGCCTTTCTCTTTGCAGTGGCCCTGCCCACATCTACCAGCACCTTTTTTCCCCTCTACTCCTATTTAACTACAATCTCTTTCTATAGCTTTTCTTCACCTCCATAGCTTCAGGCTGGCATCATAAACACAGGACCGAGGTCTGGAAGGTACCCTTGGTGATTCATCACTTTATCATCTAGATTCAGGCCACCATTCCCATCTTCCTGTGCTGCCCCCCAAATCCTCGTCCCCCCAGTGCCGACTTGGACTTCTCCCTCGGGTGCCCCCCTCTTGCTCTGATAGGTGAGTTTTTACCTCATCTTGACGGGAATCAGTCACTTACTTCCCCATCATCTGTACTCGTGCCTCCTGTATTGCCACCTGGTTATCCTCATTTCCCCTGCTGGGCAACCTTCGAGTCTGTCTGGGCCTCACTTCCCACCCTCCATCTCCATAGGTGAGCTTTATCTTGCTGAGAAGTTGGCTTTTAGGGACAGCTAGGTGGTGCAGTGAATAGAGCACCAGCCCTGACCTAAGACACTTAACACTTACTAGCCATGTGACCTTGGGCAAGTTACTTAACCCCAATTGCCCTGCCCCCCCCCAAAAAAAAACAACAACAGCTTTCCAGCTCTCCTTCAGGTCTAGTCTTCCCTCTTTAGAATGTAAACTTCTTGAGGGTAGAGGCTAGAATATTCCCTTGAATTTTTATCCTGGACACATTGCATGGCTAAGTCATTTTTCAATTGTATCTAACTCTTCATGACCCCATGTGGGGTTTTCTTGGCAAAGTGAAATCATTTGCCATTTCCTTTTCTGGCTTATTTTATATATGTGGAAACTGAGGCAAACAAGGTCAAATGACTTGCCCAGGATCACACAGCTAGTAAGTATCTGAGGTTGGATTTGAATTCAGGAAAATGAGTCTTCCTAACTCCAGGCCCAACTATGGTGCCGCCTAGTATAATAGCCTAATAGTAAATGCTTAATAAATGCTCTATCCACCTATCTTTCTGTCTCTGTCTCTGTCTTTCTGTCTATCTATTTGTCTGTCTGTCTAGTCCACCTTCACCAGGAGCACACAGCCTCAGGACCTCTAGGATCACAGAGTAGTGATGGACCCCCAGGTTTTCCAAACTGGGAAACCCAGGTTTTCCAAACTGGGAGGGGAATAAAATATAGTTAACCCGTGCCCTTTCACAAAATAAAGGGCCTCTCCCCACCCCAAAAGAACTCACCAATGAGAGAAGGGAGTCAGTATGGCAAAGGGATGTTTCAGCATAATAAGGCTGCTGAGTTGTGGTGACAAATCCAAGACAGTTGAAGCCATGGCTAGAGAGTGAAGCATGTCTGGTACATGCTGATAAAGGTTTGCTGGCTTGTGGACACCCTCTGTCACAGGCCTTGTATCCAAGGCCTTTCCAGTTTGGCAGAGCCTCCCAGGCTTTGTCTTCTATTGGCAGAGCTGGAGAGGACCCAAAGTCCCCTCTGTGGCCCAGGAAGCCAGTGGCTTCAGTAAGAAGGGCTTTGATGAAGGATGGACAGTATCATTATCCTCAGAAGAAAGCCAGCCTCCAGGACCAGGATCCTGAACCTGGGGTCCATGGATCCTCAAGAGAATCTATGAGAAGATGTCAGATGGGCCATGAACTTAAATGGGAAAAAAACATTATATTTTTATTCCTATATGTGAAGTCAGACCAAATCAATAGGCATTTACTATGTGCTTATTATATGCCAGTCACTGGGATAAGTGCTGGTGAGACAGAGAAAGACAAAAACTGACCCCGCCCTCAAGGAGTTTACCTTCTACAGGGGGAGACACCAGGCAAACAATCATGTTTTTCAGTTACTGGTTTTCTTCATAATTCTATGGATTTTACTTTATACATTTTAAAATATCATTTGGAGAAGGGGTTCATAGACTCCACCAGAGTGCCAAAGGGCTTGTGACCTTGAAAAGGTTAAAAACCCAGGCTCTGTGAGGCCTGATAAATAGGAGAGAGATGAATTTCAAATGCTGACATTGGTTGCATAAAACAAACATTTTACTTCGTCCCACCTTCGAGCATATCCAAATTGTGTGGGCCTTTGTAATGAACTTGTAAAAATCACAACTGCTCTGCCAGAAGGGAAGCGTCTGTCTAGATGCCAACATTGCCGTTAGCCAACATCTGTCTGGGGGAAAGACAATGGTAAAACGCTTCATTGTCTGAAGGGCCGAGGCTAGGGAACCCAGTCAGCACCAGGGCCCCTTCGAAGCAAACACCTTCCTCAAATTGGTGATGTTTGGGCTGGGGGCAGGGTTCTAGAGCATGGTCTGCTCTAGATCTGGGGTCTGTGGATGTGTAAAAAATTAATGTTTTGATAACTTATTTCAATATATTGGTTTCCTTTGCAATTGTACGTATTTTATTTTTTTGATTTAAAAATATCATTATGAGAAGGGATCCGTAGTTTTTCCCAGACTGCCAAAGTGGGGAGGAAGGTTCATGACACAAAAGTGGTTTCAGACCCCTGCTCTAGAGGGAGACTTCAAAGAGTGTGTGTCTCTGCCACAGGGCAGTGTGGTATCAAGCACTGGGTGTGGAGCCAGGGGACCTAGGTCCAGATGCCAGCTCTGCTCTGCCACTCACTGCTTCCATCGCCTTGGGCAACTGCTCCAGCTCTTGGGGCCTCAGTCTCCTTATCCATAAAATGGGGATAACACTCACACTACCTGCCTGACAACTGTTTGTCTCACAGGGTTGCTGTGATGATAGCCTTGCAAAAGGAAGGAGAGCCAAAAACCTACGATGGTCCCAGAGAACAGATGGTGAAACATACCTTCCTCTTCCCAGAGGATGCAGGGAACTTCTAGGGCAGAATGTCGTAGACACTGTCGGACATGTCGCTGCTCAGTCATTTTTGGTAGTGCCTGACTCTTCATGACCCCATCTGTGGTCTTCTTGGTAAAGATACTGGCAAAGGGAATGGATTTGCCATTCCCTTCTTCAGCCCATTTTACAAATGAGGAAACTGAGGTAAACAAGGTGAAGTGACTTGCCCAGGGTCACACAGCTAATAAGTGTCGGCGTCCAGATTTGAATTAGGTTAAGATGAGTTTTCCTGACTTGTCTTGGCATCTCTGCACTATGTCGCCACCTAGCTGTGGAATCAGGAGTCCAGGGCATGAATCCTGACTGATTCTTAGAATTCCGGGTGGCCTGGACAAGTTCCTTTTTCTCTGAGCCTCAATTTCCTCCCCCTATAAAAATGGGAGTACTACACTACCCCATGTGTGCTGTTGCTTTCAGGGCTGATTAGCTTATCTGAGGATTCTATGAAGCCTTTGGTACCAACCAGGATCCTGTCAGCAGGAAAGTTGTCTTTTTATGGGTTTGGGTGTGTGTTTGGAATTTTTGTTTAAGTAAAACAAATAAAATAATAATAGCTAACATTTATAAAGTGCCTACTATGTGCCAGGGGCAGTGCTAAATGCTATTCATGGTGCCCATTTTCCAAGTGAAGAAAACAAGACAAACAGAGGCTAAGTGTCTTTCCCAGGGTTACCCAGCTGGTTAAGCTTCTGAGGATGGATTTGGGCTCAGGTCTTCCTGACACCAGGTCCTATGCTTTATCTGTCCACCTGAACCACCTAACTGTCCAAACAAATCCTTTCCTAATTTAATGCATTGTTAGCCTTAGTGCTCGCATGAGATCTAAGTGTCCTTTTCCTTTGATATAAAAATGTAGACATGGACCAAATTCTCACATTTGAATGAGAAATTCTCAGTAGGGGAATGAGTCAGAGTGATTTGTGTGAGAAGTCCTCAAGATTAAATCCAGTTGGGATAAACTCAGAGCTTCAGTTCTGGGCCCCAAGTTATGATTATTGCTATAATAATAAAGTTTCCATTCACTGAAAGCTTGAGATTTTCCCAGAGATGGACAAGACCTCGTTCCAAATGCAAACCATTCACCAGTGGTACCCCACCCTCTCCAAATTCAGATCACACTTTGAAAATACATATCTGCTTTTCTATTTTCCTGTCATTTGTTTCTATTCATTTCATGATAGGATTGCAATGATGCTAGCTGATGTTTCTATAGGGAGTTACAAAGCACATTTACATACAATAGGAATTAGGCAGGACAAATATTATTTTTTAGGGATGAAGACAGAGGACAAAGAAATGAAACATTCCCTCTAACAAGATCAAATATGAAACTAGTAGCAGAGAACTCAATCTCAGATTCCCCTGACTCTGACCCCAAGCTCTTTCTCTACCCCACGATCCTTCTTGAGGAATATTTCACAGGACTCTGATTTTATGTCTGTAACTACTCATGCAAATAACAACCTGTCTATGGCTGAGGAGATACTGTCATGGGTTGCTGGGTGTGTCCAGAGAACCCTAGAACTTGGTGGCCAACCTCTGAGTGATAAACATAGATGGATTATCAAGGATGCCTTTCCCAGATGGTTGTCCTCTGGAAAAGCTTTCAAGAACTTGGGGTCACCTGTACCCCACAAAGAAGCATCTTTCTGAATCCCACTATCTCCACAAAGAATTTTAGAATTAGAAAATCTAGAATTAGAATCACCTAATTATCTAATTCTAGAATTCAAACCCCTTCATTCTGGAGATAAGGAAACAGAGCCTCATATTGGTGAAAGGACTTGACTAAGGTGGCGGAGCCAGATCTCCTAACTCACAGTCAGGAAATCTGGGTGGTTCAGGTTATAAAGGGTAAGGTCTCCAAGGGCAGGGCAGGACTTAACTTCTTCCCAGTAGGAGGATCATAGAAAGTGGGAAGGGGTCAGAGGTCAGTTACTCCCTCACTTAACATTACTACCTGAGACCCAAGAGAAGGAAGTGACTGGTCCAAAGTCACATTGAGCTAGTGGGTGCCCTCAGGTCAGCAGAGCCCTCAATTTAGAGCTAAAGGACCGGAGGTTAAACACCAGATATGCTATTTGTTATGTTTCCTCCTCTGTAGGACCCCAACTAGGAGAAGGAGTTTGCTGTAAAGGAAAGAGTGTTGGGTTTCAAGTCAGGGACTTGGATTCGGGTCCTGCTCTAATAATTCGTGGCTTGGTAACCATGGATAAGTCACTTAATGATTCAGAGCCTGTAGAGAGGAAAGGTGGTAAAATGGAGTCAGAGTCCCTGGGTTTCAAATTCTTTAATGGCTCTGTTTTTTAGTCCCCAAGTGACCTTGGGTTAGTCCTTTTACCTCTGTGGACCTTAGCTTCCTCTCTGGGAAAATGTAGGAGCTGGACCACCTGGCCTCTGAGGTCCTTCAGCTCTGAGTGGGATCCTGTACACTTAAGTTTCTCTATTCTGTTATGGGGCTTTAAGTGATTTGCCTTGGGTCACATAGAATGGGTCATAGGCAGGACTTGACCCTAGGTTTGCAGATGTCCAAAGGTGGCTCTCTATCTTCTACATCTCTCAGAGCAAATATAGTAATCCCCCAAGATTGGCCATAGTAAGTGGTGTGTGTGTGTGTGTGTGTGTGTGTGTGTGTGTGTGTGTGTGTGTGCATAGTAAGTCACTGGCCTTCAGATCCAGGGACCTGAGTTCAAGTCCTGACTAATATGTACTGGCTATGTATGACCCTGGACAAATCACTTGACCCCTTAAGGCCTCAGGCAACTGTTTTAAAGCTGTGAAGTTTCAGAGAAGGTGCCAATAGGCCCTGGTCAAAGGAGCTTCTAATTCCACTCACAGGTCAAAATTGATTCATAGGCAACAGGGCTAGTAGGGAGTAGGAGGAGGATTTGACCTCCAGACCCAAGAGGTTTCCATCCTCCATAGAGCCTGGGATAGCATCTTGAGAAATAAAGGACTGACAATGTGACAGTGCTCAGCACGCAGGAGAGATCATTTATAAATGCTAGATGCTTTAGAAAATATGGTAACAAATATGTGTGTGGCTAGAGATATGTGTATGCGTGTATGTGATATGTGTATGCACATATGTGTGCATTGTGTATGGCTGTGTGTATATGCACAGTAACGTAACTAAAACAACATAACCCCAGGCACATTCAGCTATTCAATCCAAGGCTGGACATCTCAGAGAGGACCCAACAATAACAAAAGCCAAATGTGTGAATAGTACTCCTCCTCTCTGTCTTGCACTGAGACAGAGAGAGTGAGAGAGGAAGGGAGGGAGAGAGAAGGACAGAGAGAGAGGGAGGGAGGGAGAGAGGAAGGGAAAGAGAGAGAGAGAGACAGAAAGAGAGAGACAGACAGACAGAGAGAGAGAGAGAGAGAGAGAGAGAGAGAGAGAGAGAGAGAGGAGAGAAAGGAGAGAACCTCAAGCTTCTGGCCCACAGCCACAGAATTCTGGGAGGGATCAGGATAGATTAAGAGAGCTTCTTTGGCATTAAAGTATTAAGGGAATAAAAAGAAACTATAAAACCAAAAAGTGTTTCCGATTAAAGCAGGGGGTGGAAGTCGGGGGAACAGAGTTTTTCTTCTGATGCTGGCTGCCTTTATTGGGCAGCACAGAGCAGCAAGATGACAGACAATAATGCAGCCTTAGGAGACCAAAAAGGCTAGTCCATTGACTTACAGTGACCCCTACAGACAGCAGTGATCTGAGCTGTTCTTTCTCAACTGGAGGGAGCCCTTGACTGAACGGGGTTGTTGTGCTTTGTTAATCTCTTAGAGAATGTCAGAGCAAGAAGGGAGCTTAGAACACACAATATCAGAGCTGGGAGGGCCCTTAGAACACAGGATGTCAGGGCTGGGAGGGCCCTTAGAACCCAGAATGTCAGAGCTGGGAGGGCCCTTAGAACCCAGAATGTCAGAGCTGGGAGGGCTCTTATAACACAGGATGTCAGGATGTCAGAGCTGGGAGGGCCCTTAGAACAGAGAAAATATATATATATATCACATCACTCAGGTTACCACTGTGCTACTCTGTAGAGATCTTGTATATGCCTATCTATTTACACTTTGATTTTCCCATTGGAATGTCATCTTTTTGAGAACAAAGAAGGTGCCATTCTTTCTATCTTCAGTACTTAGCACTGTGCCTCATGCATAGCAGACATTTAATGAATACTTCTTTATTCATTGAACCGGATGGAACCTTAGGATACGGAATGACAGAGGTGGAATCCTAGAACACAATGTTAGAACATAGTATGTCAGTGCTGGGATGGGCACTAACCAGAAGGGATCCAACAACACTGGATATTGAAGTAAAATATCGTAACAAAGAATGCTAGAGCATAGAATGTCAAAGCCCAAAGGGCCTTTAGAAAATAAGGTATTAAAATACCAAATGCTAGAATACATGTCAGAGCTGAAAGGGGTTTTGGAATGTTAGAACACAATGTTAGCCCATAAAATGGCAATGCTGGAAGGTGTGATGATTAAAAAAGGCTCAAAAGACATAGTTTCTGGGTGATTTAATCCTTTTATTAATAAGGCCAACATGTTATTAAAAAAGGACAGTTATTTGTCTGTCTCTCTTATATTGAAGATCCCCAATAGTGGTGGGGGTCAGCGTTTATATTACATTCAAAGAGTAGGTATTCCTGAGGGAAGAAAGTCAACTCAAATTGGTGAACATAATGGGGGGGGGGCTATATTAAAACGAAGGTCTTGGGGTATATGACTTGGGTCATTCAAATCTTGGTCAAAGAGACATCAATTTCCATATCACTTGTCTTGATAATAGGGAGAATCAAGCTTTCTCCAGACCTGTCTGAGCAAACACAATAAGCAGGAATACACCCATTAACAAACTTAGAATTTCTTTTACTGTTTGATTAGATCTCGGCCTGGGTAGAATCTTTAAGAGAGATTTTCCCACACTGGTGGGTTCCTGGATGAGGAAGTATAAAAGGGGAAAAACTTTGGTCCTATTACAATAATTAGTTATTAAATTTGAGGAAAGTAATCATTTCTCAAAAAGGAGCATTAGAATACAGAATTTCAGGGCTAGAAGGGAGCCTAGAGAATAGAATACTGGAACAAAGCGTGTTAGAACATAAAATGTGAAAGCCAAAAGGTCCTTCAGAGCATAGGATACTAGAATAACAAATGCTGAAACGTAACATCAGAGTTGAAAGGAATTTTAGAAAATAGAATGTTAGAATGCACACTGCTACAACATAGAATGTCAGAGTTGAAGCCCAGAGAGGGCTTCTAGAACACAGAATGTTAGAATTCTATGTTTTAGAACATAGAATGTTAGAATTCAGACTGTTAGAGAATGGAACACCAGAGAGGATCTTTAGAACATAGATTGTTAGAGTGAAGACTGTTAGAACATAGAATGTCAGAGAGAACCTTTAGAACATAAAATGTTAGAATATAGAATGTCAGAGTTGAAATGACCTTTAGAACACAGAATATTAGAATTCAGACTGGGATGTAGAATGTTAGAACATGAAATATGAGAGCCAGGAAGGACTTTAGGACCAAATATCAGAACCAAAAGGGATTTTAACTCCAAATCCCTCATTTTGTAGACCAGGTAAGTGACTTGCTCACATGTGACTAGCTGGGCTGGCATTTGAATTCAAGTATGCTGACTTATATCCAGTGATCTTTATTGTCCTTGTCTGACATCAATAGGCAATGCCCCCAAAAGGACTGGGCTGGACAGTGTTTGTTATCCTTCATTCAGACGAATCTTTAAAGCTTTGGGAATCTGGTTTCAATAGTGAAGTTCAAGAATGACCTAAGGATGTTGGCTACCCTGGAGATGATGAGGAGCAAAGGCTGGAGTCAAAATCAAGCCCAAGTTCTGGGCCTGGCTCCATGAATGAAGTCACCGTATGACCTTGGGCAAATTAGTCCTCAGTCTGAACTTGGGCTTCATCAATGAAGTGAGACAGTTGGACTAGGTGGATTCTAAGGTTCCTTCCAATCCTGGATGATGAGGAGATGGGAGACTAATACACATGAAAATCAGCTAGAGGAACTGGAACTATGTGGCCTAGAGAAGAGATTCCAGACGAATGTGAGGGCTGTTCTCTAGTATTTGAAGGGCTGTCATGTGGAAGGAAGATTTTGCTAATTCTGCTTGACCCCAGAGATCTGAACCAAGGAGATGGATGTAAATTCAAGTCTTCAAGGAAGACTGGACAACTCCTTGTCAGATATACCCTGGAGGGGACTTTTTTGTTGCAGATACATGGATGGACTAGATAGATCCATTCCAACTCTGGGATTCAGTGAAACTGATTCTCTCAGTCAGAGGACAGAATGTTGCTCAACCTAAGGCCATATTGTAAAGCCCTTAGAGCTGTCCAACAGAGGGAAGGGTTGTTCCTGAGGAGTAGCAGCCTCTCCACTACTAAGGGCTCCAGCCTCCAACTGACCATTTGTCCAGGTGGTTGAAGAACAAGGCTTCTTAACTTGGGGGCCATGAGGTTTTTTTTTAATATCTTGATCATTTTATTTCAATATAATTGGTTTCTTTGTAATTTGATGTGTATTATTTTATGTGTTTAAAAACATTCATCTGGGGGCGGCTAGGTGGTGCAGTGAGTAAGAGCACCGGCCTCGGAGTTGGGATGACCCGAGATCAGATCCGGCCTCAGAAAATGAGCACCCACGCATAAATAATGACTAGCCGGGTAACCTCGAGCAAGTTACTTAACCCCAATTGCTTTAAAAAAAAAAAAAAAACATTCGTCTGAGAAAGGGTTCATGGACTTCACCAGGATGCTAGAGGGGTTCATGACACCAAAAAAGTTACAAACCCCTGCAAATTAGAGCTAGCTCTGAGTGATTCCTGTGCAGCTCCTCCACATGATCCTTTAACATCAGCTTCCTGAAAACAGAAGTCTCAGAAAAGGAAGAAGGGATTTCTTTGCCTTTCCATGATTACATTTCTCTGGTTCTGTACAGTGACCAAGGCTTTAGGCAGAGCCTCTTGCTTGCTCCTCAGGAAGACCCTGTGAAATCAGTAACAATCCTTTCACTCTTCATTTTATAAATAAAAAAATTGAGGTTTCCAAAGATCAAGGACCTGACCCTAGATCATGCCTAGAGCATTGCAGTTAAGATTCAAACCCAGGCCTTCTGACTCTAGGCTGAAGACACGTTTTACCACACCAAAGGCATCTTTGTTTTAAGGGGCCTCCAGCCATGTTACCTGGCTGGGTGTTGGGTTACCTGCAACACAGTGAAGCAGAAAGATACCTGGATTTGCAGTCATAAGACCTGCGTTCAAGTCCTGGCTCAGATACTTCAATTCAATTTTTAAAATATTCACTCCCTAAGCACCATGTACTAGGCACTAGGAGACAAACATTAAAGGCAAAACAAAAATCCCTGTCCTCAAGGAGCTTACATTTAACTTTAAATGTAACAAGATCACCTATGTGACCATGGACATCTTTAATCTATTGTATTAGGAGTCGATCCACTACATCCCTTCCCGTTTTCATTCTTATAATCATTGAGTATCCAATGTGATTTCTTGATTGGATAGTAGACAGCTCAAAGTTTCCACCAACTTGTAGTCCTATTTTTAACACCCCTCTCTGGGAACCTTTCCAAGGCTTCCTGGGGGAAGGAAGGAGGGTGATTTCTTTTGATCCCTAGTATTCCCTCAGTCTGTCTGCCACACTCTCCATCTGGGCCCCAGCCGAGGATAGGGAAGCCTAGCAGGACAGAATTCCAGGGGAAGCTGCTTCCCAAACACCTCACAAGTTCAATGCTTTTGAAATCGAACCCAGGGGCCAGCAATAATTCAGAAACAGCCCCGAACCACCCCACTCCCCATTCTCCACTGGCAGAGGAAGGAAGCAAGAAGACAATCCCTGACATGTTTAGCAGAGAGAGAGGAAGGGGAAGAGCAAATGCAGGTTTTCCTATCCCTGCTGAATTCTAAGCAGCAGACTCAGAAACCATTCTGAGGTCCTACCCACCCTGGGTCTTTCTCCTTCTCTGCCTTTGTTTAGACCAAGGGTGAGGACCCTCGCTACCTTGAGGCCCCATGTGACCCTCTAGGTCCTCAAGTGCAGGCTGAATTCAGTCAAAGGGCTACACTTGAGGACTTAAAGGGTCATATATGACCTCTTGACCACAGGCTCCCCACCCAGGTTTAGACTATCCCATAAGCCCAGGATGCCTTCTCTCTTCCTCCACCTCTCCATATAGACACCTTACCAACCCAATAGCTGAACAGATCTTTGTCCATGCACAAATGAAGTAGAATATTGTTGGAAGATAAGAAATGAGGAACATGAGGAATTCAGAGAAACTGTATGAACTGATGCAAAGCAAAATAAACAAGACCAGAAGAACACCTATAATGACTACAACAATGTGAAGAGGGGAAAATAAAGGAACAAAATGCAGGAGGAAAATAAGAGGAAGATGAACCCTGAGCACCCGAGCGGCTAATGGTATAGCAGATAGAGCCTGGACCTGGAGTAAGGGAGACCTGAGTTTGAATTCTGTCTCAGATACTTCCCAGATGTGTGACCCTGGGCAAGTCACCTCACCTTTGTTTGCCTCAGTTTCCTCATCTATAAAATGGGGATAATAATACCTACCTCCCAAGGTTGTTATGAGCATCAAATTAATCCTTAGCAAACTCCTTAAAGACGTGCATAAATGCTGCTTACTATTGTTATAATAATAAATTATTGTATAATTGTCAGTAGTTGTTATATTTATTATTATTATCTAGTCCAATTTTCTCCACAGGATCCCTGACAAATAGTCATCTAGTTACAACCCTTTAAACATGTCCAGTGACTGGGAGTTCACTTGGAGGAGGACATGACAACTACTACTACTACTACTGAATTTATAAAGCACTTTATCTATAATTAATTATAATTATATAATTATAATTAAATATTTATTTATAAGGATTATCTCATTTGATCCTCTAAACTGAAAAGATGATTGCTGTCATCAAGTATTGAAAGATTGTCCCCATGGATTAGCCATGGAAGAAGTATTAAGATATCAAAGTGGAGAGAGCACTTAGCCCGAGTCAGTAAGATGAGTTTGAATTCAACCTCAGAAGCCCATTAGCTGTATGACCCTGGGTAGCTGTCCTCATCAATTTACTCAACTATAAAATGGGGGTAAATGATAGCATCCGTTTTCCAGAGTTGTTGTGAGTCTCAACTGAGATATTTATAAAGTGCTCAGCCCAATGGCTGACACACAGTAGGTGCTTTAAGAGTCCTTATTCCTGTTTCCCATGTTCTTCTTGGTCCCAAAAGGCAGGCGTAGGGATAATGAGTAGAAATTAGAAAGCGTCAAATTTGTTTGTCAAGGAAAACTTGCTACCATTTTGAGTTATCCTAAAATTAAATGAAAGGTCAGGTGATGAGAGCAGTGGGCTCCCCTTTAGTGGAGGGCTTCAAGGAGACTATTTGTCAAGTTTATTGAAGGAGGAATGTTGTTCAGGTAGGGGAGGGTCTCTTCCTCCTCTGAGATTCTGGGAAGGTGGCCCATTCAATGGTTGGCCAGTCAATGAATCAACTAGCATTTCCTAAGAACAACTCTAAAAATCCAAGACCTCCATGTGGAACTGAAATTTGCCTCCCAACTACTTGTGCTCCTTGTTTCCAGTTCTGCCCTCTGGGGCTAAGCAGAAAAGTTTAACCCTACTTCCCCAAGAGAATGACTATGTTCTTCAATTGCTCCTCTTCTGGGGAGGGATCAGGTCTTCTCACCATCCTGGTTGCCCTCCCTGAACTTATTCTCAATCATTTTTCACTCATTATTTATGTAAATAGCTATGTCTAGCACTTAGCCCAATGCCTTAGTACAGTGCCTGGCATGTGGTAAGTGCTACATAATAGATAGGTGTGTAATAAATTCTAATTGACTAGCCAGCTTCCTTACTAGACTTAAGGACAAGGGCTGTCTTATTTTTCTCTCCCCCCTCCATTCTACCTAGGCCTTATACCTAGTATTCAAAGGGCCATCACCTGCAAAGAGATCAAAGAAAGAAGAAAAAGACTTTGTCCTGAACCGTTCCCTAAAAAGGAGGACCCTGCAGGAACTCAGCACTAGAAGAAAGAGGCCAGCATGGCCATGAGATGTTCCACTATGAGAAGGCCATAAGGGTGGATGGCCAGAGTGAGAAGGCCCAGGGCCAAGGAAGTTTCCAGAAGAATTCCTGCTTCGGATAGAAACTGCACTCAATGTAACCTCTGAGATTCTTTCCAAAATTGAGACTTAGTACTTGATTCTCATTTAACAGATATTTACTGAAAAAATTAAATGACTTGTCTAAGGTCACTCATCCACTGAAAACCAGAACTGGGGTTCAGACTCACACTCTCAGCTTCTAAGTCCAGTTCTCTTTCCTCCCACCCCAGCCTACATTGCCTTTTCCATTCTCCTAGGATTTCAAAGTGGTGACCACTTCTCTGGGACATTGTCTGAAGGATTGTTGCATGGATTGACTTAGATGCTCTTTGGGGTCCTGTCCTGCCTGGAGATTCCATGATATTGTGAAGTTCCATGAAAATCAGGCAGGATGGCACAGTGGTAAGATCACTGATTTTAGGATCAGGGTTCCTGGGTTCAAACATCTTCCAGATTCTTCCTTCTTGTGAGTCATTTAACCACCCTTCTCCTTGGTTTACTCATCTGTAAAATGAAGGGGTTGGACCAGATGGCTGATGAGGTCCCTAATCTCATCAGAAGAAAGTCTACCGATCCCCCCACCACTGTGGACAAGGTAGCCTCTGAAAAGGCAGGCCACATCTAACATCTCAGACTGTACTATTGATCTAGGAGGCACAAGCACGGGGCAAGGCCTGCTAGATTTCCCCTATTGATCCGAGGTGGGTGTTGTTGTGTGTCTGTCTTGTCTGTGGTCTTGGCCCTTTCTTGGACGGCAGTCTGGGTTGGTGGGCAAAGGTGGAGGGAAAGAAATGTGGGTGTGGCTAGAGAGCCGGGGGAGCCAGTGGGTAGAACCACAGGCCAGGATTTCCCTGTTCTTAATAAGCAGCTGCTGGGCTGTTGATACTCAAAGGGAAATGGCATCTTTCTCTTTCTTTTTTCCTGTTTTTAAATGATTCAAGGTAGGCCGAGAAAGATTAGGATCTTAAGCAGACTCCCTCACAAAAGGGTTGTGTGTGTATTTTCTTCCCGCTGTTGTAGTGCTGACTTCTGCTTTGGGAGATAATACATTTGTTCACTAACACTGGGCTTCAGGTTTTTAAAGAATCTCCTGACTTTTCTTGTCCCACCCACTGGGCATGAATAGATACCTTCACCACCTACCAGGAAGTTTTTATCCTGATGCCAGGAAGATGAAGGAAATTGGACCAGATGACCTCTGAGGTCCCATCCAGTTTGGGAGCTATGAACCTTGGAGCCTATGAATATCCCTACTAGGCCTGTGGCATGGAGCTTGACACATGTAGGAAGACAAAAAGGGGTGGGAGGGAGGGAGACAGAGGCAGAGAGAAACAGACATGTATAAAGAGATAGACAGACAGAGGAGACCAACAGAGATAGATAGATAGATAGATAGATGAATAGATGGATGGATAGATGGATGGGTGGATGATAGATGAAAGTAAAATAGAGACAGAGAGGTGTAGATAGAGAGATGAGACTAACAGAGACAGAAATGTGCAGTGAGAGATAGGAAGGCAGAACTGTCTGGATCGATAGAGGAGTCCAGCAGTGACAGGGATAAACAGAAGAGACCATGGTGGAGATGGGAGATAGGGATGCCAGTAAGTTAATTTGCATTTTATTGAGCACCTGCTACGCCCCAGGCACGGTGTAAATGGATAGGGATAGCAAAAAGAATAAAAAGTCCAAATGCCCCAGCAGCAGCCCGGTCCCGACCCCGGAGGGGCTCCCGGACTCACGCCCAGCCCAGCTGGGATGAGATCACGTCCGGCCTCCTGGCCACGAGAATGCCTGCTTCTCCCTTAGCCCAAACTGTCCCAAACACTCGTCACTCCGATTTCACAAGCTTTGCACCAGCTGTCTCTAAAATAAGTAAATAAATAGAAGAGTGTCGTCCGACTTCGGGGAATTGCCGGCTTTTGCAGAAGCGCTTAAAGCCTCCGCGAAAGTCTGCTTTTCACTTGGCCAGAGGCCTCTGAGCTAAGCGGGAGAATCGGAGCGAGAGGTCAGACCTCACAGCCCCTCCCGGGCCGCCCCGCCCCAGACGTGGGAGCTGGGGCCCCCTCGCCTCCTCCCTGGCACCTCCGCCGTGCCTGGCCGGCTTCTGCTCCAGCAAAGGCCAAGGCGAAGAGAGGGAGATGAGCGCAAGCCCCGAGCGAGTGACACCCACAGGAAAGGGGTGGGGGCCACGAGAACAGAGGGTGTCACCGCCGCGGCAAGGGCGACTGCAGCTGCGGCTCAGGGAGCTGAGAAAATGAGGAAGGAAGCCCGCAGATGGTGCATAGAGCTGAGCAGGAAAAAAAGCCTCAGAACAAGTTGCAGCTGCGTGAAGGTCTGTTTGGGGGGGGGGGGGGGAGACAGAGACAGAGAGACAGAAACAGAGAGAGAGACAGAGACAGAGGGACAGAGAGAGAGAGACAGCGACACAGAGAGACAAAGACAGAGAGACAGAGACAGAGAAACAGAGAGACAAAGACAGAGACAGAGAGAGGAAACCCCAAGAGTCATCACTTGGACAATTTCAGAGCTGCCAGTGGGAGAGGGGACTGTGGTCATAGAGAGTTCGAATTCTGGCAATGTAATCCAAGTGAACATCCCTTTTCTCATCAGCTGGTGCCTCAGTCGGACCTGCTAAAGACCTTTGCTTTAAAAGGCCAAGATCCCCCATAGCAGACAGGTCCATCTCCAGTTGTCCTGATCTGTCTCTGGTCACTGGATCCAGATGGCACTGGAGGAGAAAGTGAGGCCGGTGACTTTGCACAGCCCTGTCTCACTTAAATCCATTTCACTTGCATGTTATGGCCTTACCTCCCTGATGTCATGGTCCTCTTCAAGAATGAAGGACAAACAAGTTTGCTGAGGAAGACTCTTAATTGGGCTCTCTGCCTCCTGACACTCCCCTTTCCGACCTATTCTCCCATCCTATTTCCAACCTATTCTTCCAACCTACTCATCCCTGTCTAAAGGGATGGTATTCAGGGGAACCTAATGAACTTCACTTTCTCTATCAAACCCCTCCCTGCATATACATGAAGCAAGGTTTTGTTTTTGCTTTTTCTAGTTCCCTCTTACCCTTAGGAAAAACACAACCTCTTCTGTTTAACTTTCAAAGTTCTTCCCCCACCCCTTCCATTTAAATGATGAAGATATATTACTAGAGAACTCAAAAGATAAAAATAATAACCACCAGATAGTGTTTTATAATGCTTTAAGGTTTGCAAAATATTTTACATAGTTATCTCATCTGATCCTGGGAAGTAGATGCTATTAATATCCCCATATAAATATAAAGTGCTTTGAGGTCTTCAGAGTAAGAAATCCCTCCCAATCCACAAATTTCCCACTGGTCAGCAGTGTACATAGTGAGTCAGAAATGAATTGTCAAAGCAGAGCTGGTACTGGCCACTTGCACTCACAAAGAAAAGCCATCCATTCTAGAGGATCTTGGGTTTTAGAGGTGGAAGGGAGAAAATCACTAATTTATTTATTCCGGGGTTCCTAACCTAGGGTCCATGAACTCTTTTGTTTAACATTTTGAGACAATATGACATATTGAGACATTTTAACAATATCATTGATTTCCTTTGCAATCCTATGTATTTTATTTGATGCATTATTATTCTGAGAAACATTCTTTCCCAGTCCCTCCTAATTCTTGTGACTTCTTTCTGTCAATTATTTCCTATTTATCCCCTTCATAGCTTGTTTGCATATTATGTCTCCTGTTAGACTGTGAGTTCCTTGAGGTAGAAGCTGTCTTTTGCCTCTTTTTTTAGCCCCAGTGCTTAGCACAGAGCTTAAATTAGAACACAGTATTCTTGATCAATCACGTCAGTCCTATCCAACTCTTCATGATCCTATCTGGGGTTCCCTTGGCCAAGATACTAGTTTGTTATTCCCTTCTCCGACTCATTTGACAGATGAGGAAACTGAAACAAGGTTAAATGACTTGCCCAGGGTCACACAGCTAGTGAGTGTCTGAGGCCAGATTTGAACTCAGTTAAGATGGGTCTTTCTGACTGTAGACTCTCTGCACTATGGTGCCACCTAGCTGCCCCTGGAACATAATAGGTTCATAATAAATGTTGATGGATTGAGAAGGCAGGCATAGGTTTCATTAGACTGCCAATGAGTCCATGGCTCCCTCTGGCGAGAACACACACACACACACACACACACACACACACAGTTCAATACCCCTGATCTAGTCCAACCTCACTCATCAATTCAATTAACCAAGTGTTTATTTTCTTTCTCCAATATTTTCCCCCAAATGAGAAAATTATTTAAAAGCAAATTAAAAGCCTCATACCAAAAACACATCAACAGGCAAAACAAGTTTCCCTCATTGCCCAAGTACAAAAACGCACATCTCCTTCTGCACCCTGAGTCTATCCCTTGGCTGGCAGGAGGCTCCACCTTCTGGAATCATGGTTGGTTATTGCAATCATGTTCTAAGGTCTTTCACAGTTGTTCTTCTTTATCATGTTGTTATCATTGATACTGTATAGATTGTATGTTGCAAAGTAATGTAACTTGGCATGATGAGGTATGGATTGTTCTCCTAGTTTGCTTTGCATCAGTTCACCAAAACCTTCCCCAGCTTCCTCTGAAACTGTCCGTTTCTTATGAGTTGCTAATATTCTATCACATTCCTATACTGTGATTTGATTGTTGTTGTTTGTCTGTTTTCCAAGAGGACTGATGGCATCACAGGGTGATGTTTTGACCCAAGAGTGAATTGGATTTAAATGGGGCAGAGCTGCATGAGGTCATCATAAGCATCACTCCAGAGTCGAGGAAGTCCAGTGGCAGGACAAAAGTCAGGAGGACTGGGGATGGCCCAGGATTCAATGAATGGCCTCAGTGGCTTCCATGTCTGACCAAGCTCTGAGCATTCTATGGCACCTGCTTCAGCCCCTTCGTGGCTATTAGAACAAATATTCTCATCCACCCACTTCATCAGGGGAAGTCTTGATGTGCATAGGGTGGACACTCCACCAGGTTTGAGGCCTTATCCTAGTTCAGCCTGACTGCTGAGATGATTTTACTGGGGCATAGCCTCTATGCATGCTACAGCTTCTTGGAGCCACAAGTATGGGGAACCATAATTTGATTAGCCATTCTGCCTAATAATTTATTCTCCAGGGAGAACCCAAGTGAGCAAAATCCCAAATCTTTGCACCGCCCCCTGTGCTCCAAGAAGTGTCCTAACTTTTCTGGAATCCAAGAATGTCAGAGTTGAATGAGAATGTCTGAGGTCACACAGTCCATTCATCCATTCGTTCACTCAGTTGTTTTTTTTTTTTTTAACAATCAGAAAACACTGATATAATTAATAAACCAGTTAACAGGCATTTTAAAAGCACTTGCCAAGCATCATGCTAGGAACTGAAGGGAGATACCTGCTTCTCTTTCTAGCCTCTGCCTACAACCTGGGCTCCAGGGCTCGGCGATTCCTGTCTAGCTGGTCATGCACAACACTAACCAGGAGGATGTTTCATGGCTGGTGCTACAGTACCTGCCCAGGCTCCTGACTGCCGAGAGCTCCAGACTGTCCCGAAGCATTCAGGCCAACTTCATCTCATGCTTCATCCCAGCCTATGGCCCCAACCTCTAACTGGCCACTCTGGAGCCTGCCAGACCCCAAGTGCTATACCCCACACACTATATCTCTACCTCTAGAAATAGCAATGAAATCAATACTAGTGTCAGTTATGAGACTTGGTTCAAATCCCACCTCAGACACTTAGTAGTTAAGAGACCACTAGCCTTTCTGAGCCACAGTTTCCTCCTCTGTAAAATGGAGATATAATAAAAGCCCCTCCCTCACAGGTTATTGTGAGAGTCAAATGAGATATAGATAGATAGATAGATAGATAGATAGATAGATAGATAAATGGATAGACAGATAGATAGATGGACAGATAGATGGATGGACAGATGGACAGACGGGTAGATAGATAGATAGATAGATAGATAGATAGATAGATAGATAGATAGATAGATGGATGGATAGACAGACAGATAGATGGATGGACAGATGGACTGGCAGACAGATGGACAGATAGATAGATAGATGGATAGACAGATAGAGGGATGGATAGATGGATGGATAGATAGATAGATAGATAGATAGATAGATAGATAGATAGATAGATAGATAGATGGATGGACGGACAAACAGATAGATAGATGGATGGACAGATGGACTGACAGACAGATGGACAGATAGATAGATGGATAGATAGATAGATAAATGGATAGACAGACAGACTGATAGATAGATAGATAGATAGATAGAGCACCTGGCACACAGTGGGTGATTAATAAATGCTCATTGATTGATTCATTGATATGCAAAGCACTTTGCAAACCTTAATGTACGATGTTAATACTTGATATTATTGCCATGCTATCATTCCGGGAAAGAATAGATCCCTGGACTGACCTATTACTCCCCTCACCATCCCTGTGACTCACCGAATCAAAACACCTCTCCCTTTCAGGCCACTATACTACACACAGGCACAGTCTCCCCCATTGGAATTAATTTTCTTGAGGGCAGGGAGTGTCTCCTTTCTGTATTTGTCTCCCCAGATCTTAGCATAGTGCCAGACACTTGGTAACGCCTTAATCAATACTTTCTCATTCATTCATTTGTAAGGTTGAGTCCCTGCCCTTTGGGAGTTAAAGATTTGGGACAGGAATATAAGAGAGAACAAGAAAACTCAACATTGAATGAGAAGTATGTTAGACAGGTGTAAAGCCAAGTGATGTCCTAGGGGAAGCTTGTTACCAATGGGGAATCAGGGAAAGTCCCTGAGTTAAGCTTTAGAGGATGGGTGAAGAGGGGAAGGAGAGGGGAAGGAGAGGAAAGGGAGGGGAGGGGAAAAGAGAGAAGGGGAGAGTTTGTGTGTGAGAAAGTGAGAGAGCAAGAGAGACTCTGTGTGTGTGTGTGTGTGTGTGTGTGTGTGTGTGTGTGTGTGTCCCCTAGTTGGCACAGTGCACCTGGCCTCATGTAAGACCTGAGTTCAAATGTGACCTAAGAAACTCACTGTATGATCCTGAACAAGTCACTTAACTACTACTTGCTTCATCTACTTCAGTGCTTAAACTGTGATTCACTACCCCATATAGGGTTACTTCATAGGGTTGTTGTGGGTGTCAGATAAGATATTTATAAAGTGCAGGATAATGAGATTCTGGAGGGAGCAAAGATGAAGGTCCAAGTAGTACAAATGCTTTAGGTGTTGAGAAGTTTCTGTTCTCTGCCTCCCCAGGGCTGCCCTACTCCAAATTCCTAATGCTTTGTAGCCCTCTGATGCACTTATATTAGGGACATCTATGTCCGGTTTTTGGGAGGGAGAGCTATGATGACTGGAGAGCAGGTAGGAAGCCCTGGCCACATTGACTGAGTGACTCTAAGCAAGTCACCTAACCTCTTAGTGACCCCAGAAAATGCTCTAAGACCACAATCCAATACTGCCATTGGTCCTGGAAGGAGTGTGTCAATTGATGGCTTAGTGTCCCAGTGGCCTTTAGGTGACTCCATAGAGCACAGAACACTGGGTCTGGAGTCAGGAAGACCTGAGTTCAAATCTGGCCTCAGACATGTCATAGCTGTGTGACCCTGGACAAGTTATTTCACCCTGCTTACTTCAGTTTCCTCATCTATAAAATGAACTAAAGAAGAAAACAGCAAAACACTCCAGTATCTTTGCCAAGAAAATACCAAATTGGGTCATGAAGAGTTGGACATGACTGAAACAACTGAACAAATCCCAGTGTCTCAACTCACCTTCCCTATAATTTTTCAGATTCAATACCCTTCCCTAGCTACTATTCCCCTATATAGAAACTAGGTGGTATAGTGGAGAGAGTCCTAGACCTGGAGCCTGAGTTCAAATCATGTCTCAGGCACTTTTACTAGTTATATGACTTTGGGCACAGTTCTTTCAACTGTAAAACAGGGATAACAACATTACCTAACTCTCAAGGTTGTTTAGGGGATAAAACGAGATAAAATCAGGAGGTGATTGGTGGATTCTTTCAATTTCTATTTTATCCTCTGGTTCTAGAATATCAGGGCAGTTTTCCTTTATAATTTTATTGAAATATGATGTGTAGGTTCTTTTTTTATCTTGACTTTCAGGTAGTCCAATAATTCTTAAATTACCTCTCCTGTATCTATTTTCTAGGTCAGTTGTTTATTCAATGAGATATTTAATCTTTTCTTCTATTTTTTTTTCATTCTTTTGATTTTGTCTTGTTTCTTTACATCTCATGGAGTCATCAGCTTCCACTTGCCTAATTCTAATTTTTAAGGAATTATTTTCTTCAGTGAGCTTTAGTACCTCCTTTTCCATTGGGCCAATTCTACTTCTTAAGGAGTTCTATTCAGTGGATTTTTGTGCCTCTTTACCACTTGACCTATTCTGTTTTTTAAGGTATTATTTTCTTTAGTATTTTTGTGCCTCCTTTACCAAGATGTAAATTCTTTTTTTAAACATTTTCTTGCATCACTCGTTTCTTTTCTTAATTTTTCCCCTACTTCTTTTATTTTATTTTTTATCCTTTTTGAGCTCTTCCAGTAATTCTTTTTAGGCCTGAGACCGATTCACATTTTTCTTTGAGCTTTTAACTTTGATGTCTGGGCTCTGCTCCTGGGGTGGATGGGGCATTGTCCTAAGCTTCAGTACTTTTGTGCAGCTATTTTCAGAACTAGATTTGGGAATCTATAAGTTTTTACTTCTTCCAAGGTGGTATATTCTAAGGATTGTTACTACTCTCCTGGCCAGTGCTCTGGTCTATGAGTGGCCACAAGCACTCTTTTCCTCATTGAAACCATGATTGAGGGTCTTATTCCCCTGTAGCCACAAGCTCCAGTGTGCTAGTGATCCTCCTCACCCTGGGACTGTGACCCAGGAATGTGACCCAGATCTGATTATGGGCAATGCAACAGAGTCCTGCACTCAGTGCTAGTAAAGGGATCCCTGTAATCTTTTCTTGCCAGTTGTCTGACCTCTTATCATATGTGGGCTGAGAGATCCAGAAGCCACTGCTGCCAATTCAGTTGCCCATAAAGCCTGCTGCTGACTTGCTAGCTATTACCTGAGCTGGACCATGCTCCACTCTCACCCTGTTGCTACAGACTTTCCTGCCAACCTTCTAGGCTGCCTTGGACTGGAAAATTGTTTCATCTCATCATTTTGTGGGTCCCGTTACTCTAAAATTTGTCTTGAGGCATAATTTAGAGTTTTTTGGAGGGAAATTTGAATAAGTGCAATCTCTACCTTTACTCTGCCACCTTGGATCTGCCCCTAGGCCACTTGATTTGACAGACAAGAGATCATGGGGTAAATCAGATCACCAAGGGTTAGAAAAGAATGTGAGGGACAATAGTGAACAAGCGAATGAAGACAACTTTTTCAAGGAGTTGGTCAGAGAAAGGAAAGCGAGATATAGGGCAACAGCTAGCAAGGTTGGTAAGATTTAGTAGAGTTTTTTTAAGGATGGGTGAGTCTTGTGCATGTATGTATGTAGGCAGAAAGGAGGTAGCCAATAGACAAGAAGAGGTTGAAAATGAGAGGTGGGTTGGTTTTGGGGGAAAATCTGCTGGAGAAAATAGGAAGGAATCGGGGGAAATGGCCCACATAGAGGCCTTGATCTTGACCAGAAACACCATTTCTTCTTCAGAGATTGGAGCAAAGGAGAAGATTGTAGGGAATGATGTAAAGAGACTGTGAGATGCACGAAGGGGAGAAGAGGGAAACCAGGGTAAATGGCCCTTCTCAGTGAAATAAGAGGTGAAGTCCTCGTCTGAGCAGGTCAGGGGAATGTACCATGTGGGAGATTTGAGGAGAGCTCAAAAGGTTTACAACAGCCACTGTGTGCAGTAGGACAGAGTGGAGGGAACTTTCAACAGGGAGGACTCAACTGAGATTAGATAACCAAGTTGGTAGGGAACCCTCGCAGCATGATTTTCCCCCACTTTGCTAAGCCACAAGGGAATAGGAGCAGGAGAAGCAGATGGTGGGAATAGTCCATGGAATGAATGGCAATGGAACCTGGGAGGAGATCATAGTGTAGAGTTGGATTGACTAACAAATGGACAACTAAAAAAAGGGAGGAGAGCATAGGGGAGCATGAGTAAGGGGCAGGGAGATCAGAAACGGTTGGCGATTATGAGCAGATAAAGAAATTCGGGAATTAGAATCCTCATGGGTGATGGCAAAGTCAAGAGTGTGATCACCCCTGTGTATGTAGAGCTGAGGCTCAGGTCATTGGAGTTGAGAACACTAAGGGACTGGGAAGTTAGGGTGTTGACAAATGTCAGTATAGATGATGTGGAGGGAGACCAGGGTTCAATACTCGCCTTTGGCATGTACTAATTATTTAACCCTGGACAAGGCACAAAAGCTTTAAGTGCCCTAAAGCAGTTCTTTGAGACTATCTATTCACTGGGAGTTCCTTTACTGATGAAATTGCAGTTCTTTAAAATGGTGGAACAGACTCAGCAACCCATCTGGATTGTCCCAACATTCGTCTCCAAAAAAACTTCAAAACGATGCCTCAAATCAAATTCTGGAGGGGCAGAGCCAACAAAGGTCAGGGTGGAGCATTTTTCCAGCTTGAAGCAACTTACAAAGTTGACAGGAGAGGTCTGTGACATGGGGTAGGATCTGGCCCCAAGCATGACAGCAGCACCAGTGGTGAACCTTGGAGGTGGCAGCATCTTCAGGAGCTCTCAGCCTAGAGAAGGTAAGGAGACTGGACAACTGGTCAGAAAGAGATTACAGGAGACCTTTTGCTGGTGTTGGGTGCAGGGCCCTGTTGCATTGCCCATACACAGTTCTGGGTGGTTCACAGATGGAGAGGGGTGCTTCTGGTTGGTCACAAGGCATTAGTGGCCCTGGTCGCAGTTCCAGGATGGAGAAGGGCACTTATGGTCACTCACAAGGGAGCAGGGGCTCTGGTCCCTGGTCCCAGAGTCAAAAAGAGTGCAAGGGCCTGAGGCTGCAGGGGAACAAGGGCCCTTCCTGGGTAAAGACCAGAGCACAGACCAGGAGATCAGTGATCACACCTCTCCATGGATGGCACCACCTTGGAAGCACCAAAAACTTGCAAACCCCCAGCACAAGAAAACCTCAAACTTGGCACAGTGCCTCCTTGCCCCAGGTGAGCAGAGCCCAATCTTTAATAAAAAGTTCAAAGGCAAGAAATAGGTTGAAAAAAATGAGCAAACACCAAAAGAGAATTTAAACATAAAAAGCTACTACAATGGCAGGGAAGACCAAGACAGAAACTCAGAAGAAAGCAATAGCAGCTACAAACACAGCCTCAGATAAAAATGAAAATTGAACACAAGCCCAACAAGAATTCCAGGAAAACTTTAAGAAAGAGATGAGTTATAAAGGAAATATTGGGGAGAGAAATGAGAGTGATACAAGAAATTTATGAAAAGAGAATTGACAGCTTGGTAAAAGAGGAACAAAAAATACTGAAGAAAATAACACCTTAAAAAACAGAATTTGCCTAATGGTAAAAGAGGCATAAAAATACACTAAAGAAAAGAACTCCTGGGGCGGCTAGGTGGTGCAGTGAGTAGAGCATCGGCCCTGGAGTCAGAAGGACCTGAGTTCGGATCCGGCCTCAGACACTTAAAACACACAAACAAAAACCTAGCCATGTGACCTTGGGCAAGTTACTTAACCCCAATTGCCCTCAAAAAAAAAAAAAAAGAAAAAAGAAAAGAACTCCTTAAAAGGCTGAATAAGTCAAATGGAAAAGGAGGTACAAAGACTTACTGAAGGAAATAATTCCTTAAAGAATGAAAAATAGAAAAAAAAATGTAAAATCTTATTGGAAAAACAACTGTCCTCAAAAATAGAATTATTGAACTACCTAAAAAAGAAAAAGATCCTAGACATAATATTTCAAGAAATTATAAAAGAAAACTGCCCCAATATCAAAGATCCATCAGGTAAAATAGAAATTGAAAGAATCAGCTGATCACCTTCTGAAAGAGATCTCCCCTCTGACCCCCCCCCCCAATTATTAAAGCCAAATTCCAGAGCTCCCAGGTCAAGGAGAAAATATTGCAAGCATCCAGAAAGAAACAATTCAAATATTATGGAACCACAGTCAGGGTCACACAATATGACAAATGCTGGAGGGCTTGAGAGAAAGAGTTATACTAATGCATTGTTGGTAGAATTGTAAACTGATCCAAGGCTTCAGGAAAGTAATTTTGAACTATGCCCAAATTGCTATAAGTCTGTGCATACCCTTTGACCCAACGATACCACTGTTTGATCTATATGCCAAAGAGATCAATAAAAAGGGGAAAGAACATATCTATACAAAAATATTTATATCAGCTCTTTCTGCAGAGGCAAAGAACTGGACATCAAGGGAATGCCCATCAAGTGATGAATGGCTGAGTAAGTTGTGGTATATGGTTGTGACAGAATATTATTGTGCTATAAGAAATTATGAGAAAGGGGTGGCTAGGAGGTGCAGTGAATAGAGCACCAGCCCTGGAGTCAGGAGGACCTGAGTTCAAACTCTACCTCAGACACTTAACACTTACTAGCTATGTGACCTTGGGCAAGTCACTTAACTCTAATTGCCCTGCCTTCACCCTCTAAAAAGCAAAAAAAAAGAAGAAGAAGAAGAGAAGGAAGGAAGGAAGGAAGGAAGGAAGGAAGGAAGGAAGGAAGGAAGGAAGGAAGGAAGGAAGGAAGGAAAGAAATAATGAGAAGGATGGTTTTAGAAAAACCTGGGAAGATTTACATGAATTGGGGCGGCTAGGTGGCGCAGTGAGTAGAGCGCCGGCCCTAGAGTCAGAAGGACCTGAGTTCGGATCTGGCCTCAGACACTTAACGCACACACAAACAAAAAAAACCTAGCCATGTGACCTTGGGCAAGTTACTTAACCCCAACTGCCCTCCAAAAAGCAAGAAAAAAAAAAGATTTATGTGAATTGATGCAAAGTGAAGTGAACAGAACCCGTGAACACTGTAACAGGAGAACAATAATGGCAATATTGTAATGATGTTAAACTGGGAAAGACTTAGATCCTCTGATCAATACAATAATCCAGGACAATTCCAAAGGATTCCCAATGAAAAAATGCTATCCACCTCCAGTCAGAGAACTGATGAACTCTGAGTGCAAACTGAAGTACTGCTTTCTTACTTCATTTGTTTCTCTTCCCTTTTGTGATATGGCTAATATGGAAATATGTTTTGTATGATTTTGCAAGTATAATTGTTATTATACTGCTTGTCTTCTCAGCAAATGGGAGAGGGGTTAGAGGGAAGGAGAGAATTTGGAACTCAAAATTTTAATAATTTTTAAATAAATTAATAATTTAAAAAAGAAATCAAAGATATATCCCCTTTCTCCCACTTAAAAAAATGTGCTCCCATCCCATTCCCAAAAAGGTGGTTGGGAAGAAGGTGCTGTCTAAAGTATAAAGTGCTATTTAAATGTGGACTATTATTGTGTGAAAGATACATAGCAGCAGCCAAGGGTTTAGATTAAAGAAAAGTAGGGCCTGGGGAACAGAACATGGATCAGCTTCAAAGCAGTAGCAGGAAAATGACCAATTCAGGAACTATCCTTCCTTGAACAGGTCAAGCTGTGATTTGTGGCCCCTAGCGGCTGTAAAATCACCTTAAACCTAAAAGCATGTTCTCCTGTGGGGTCAAGTGGGTACTCAGTGGATTTTTCCCTGTAGATAAATAAATATTTGTTCAATGAAAGAATGCTTATTCATTTGCTTATGAACTGGGGATGGGAGTTGACCACTTTAGGTTTTGCCCTCTAGTTACAAGTCTCCATTATAGAACCCCTTGCTACCCTTCAGATCAGATTATTCTATGGGTCAAATCACATGCCTAGTAGACAACAAACAGTGCCTCTCCCTAACACACAGAGCTGTTGTTGTTTGTCCTTCATTCTCGAAGAGGACCACAACATCAGGGAGGTGATGCCATGACTTGCAAGTGAATTGGATTTAAGTGAGTGAGGGCCATGCAAAGTCACCAACCTCACTTTCTCCTCCAGAACCATGTTGGTCCATTGGCCAGATATCCATCAGGATGGCTAGAGAGGACCCCACATCACACAGAGCTACAATGTAGGAGATGCCCCCATTTTCCAAAGAAGAGTATGTTTGAACAAGGCTCCAAAGGACACTTAATTAAAATTTTCTTAGGTCACATCTCCTAGAAGCTGTAACCCCAAGCTTTATTTTAAGAAAGAGAAAAAAAGAAAACTGAACCAAGCAGGAAGTCATTAAGAAATTGGTTCTAGGGTTTCCGTTCCTTAATTAATATGATGATAGCTTTTGGCTACCAATGGATTTTAATTTCTATGTACAGAAGGACCTGCAGGCCTACTAAAACTGCAGCTAATGACCATGGGAACCAAGCTTCAGCAGGAAATCAAGGTCTTTCATCAATAATGTCACATCATAAACAGGTTTTAAAGCCAAAGGGGGGAAAAGACGCTGAGGCTGCAAGTGAAATATCCATCTCAATTATTAAGGGAGATTAATCCTTAACACCAAAGTAAAATATAATTATTCAGCACCAAACCCTTGGAAAACAGACTTTCCATACAAGACGCCAAATTCTATTAACAAATTAGAAGTGATCACTGCCCCTGGCCCCAACACCTCGACTAGGCTGAGCCGGGCTTCTTTTCTCTTTCCAATGCCATAGGCGAACAGGCTGGTTCATTAGGTTTCATTAAAACAATGTCAGGTCCTTATGAGCATAGTTAATCTTGATTAACTGGTAAATTAAACTCAAGGGATTGAGGATAGGCTCTTCCAGGGCCTAGAACAATGCCTTACCCAAAGTAGGTGCTACCATTTGCAGGAATAATTCATTAAAATTGATGACTAAAGCCACTGCCATCCCCTGAAAAGGTGCTTGCAAATTCACCGTTACTAAGATGTGCAGGGATTTTATCTCAATGTGGAACAGTTTTCCAGCACTCATGACTGCCCAGTACCAGGATGGGCTGCCTGGGAGACTGGGGAAGAGTAAAAGACCAGGTCCCTATTGTTGAAGGCAGATTACTTCTTAGGGATTTGGTACTGAGATTCATGCTTCAAGAAGGGATAATCTATGAGGTCCCTTCCAAGGCAACATTCCATGGTCTATGGAAGGTCTTTTCCACCTCTAAAATGCAATGTTCTCAGAGGCTAAGGTCATTTCTAGTCCTGACAATCTATGTTTTAAGGTCTCCTCCAGCTCTGGAGGAGATTTAAGCCATAGGGGTGGGGAGCCTGCAAACCTCAAGGCCACACGTGGCTTTTTAAGTTCTTGGATGTGGCCTTGTGACCCAGTCCAAGTTAAAAAAAAAAAAACAACAACTCCTTTTTGTTAAGGGGATTTGTTCTGTGAGGTTTGGATTTAGTCAAAGGGTTGTGCTTGAGTACCTGGAGGGCCACATGTGGCCCCAAGGCTGTAAGTTCCCCACCCCTGTGCTAAGGTCTCTTCCAGCTCTGACTTTCTATATTATAAGGTTCCTTCCAGGTCTTATTTCCTGTGTTCTAAGGTCCCTTCTAACTCTGATATTTTAGGTTCTAAGGGCCTTTCCAGCTCTGACATTCTGTGTTCTAAAGGGCCCTCCCAGCTCTGACATTCTGTGTTCTAAGGGTCCTCCAGATCTGACATTCTGTGTTCTAAGGGCCCTCCCAGCTCTGACAGTCTGTGTTTTAAGGGCCCTCCCAGCTCTGACAGCCTGTGTTCTAAGGGCTCTCCCAGCTCTGGCACCTTATGTTCTAAGGGCCCTCCCATATTATGGGTTCTAAGGGCCCTTCCATGTCTAGAATTCTGTGAACAAGGTTGAATGCCCTTCTTGTATTCTTGCAGTAGGCCAGGAATCAGAAGACCTGGATTCTAGATAGTGTTGAACATGGGTTTACACCTTTGTTCTGACTCACATGAGCTGTGTAAGCCTGGACAAGTCACAACCTCTGAGGCTCCATTTCTTTATCTATGAAATGGACATAATCGCCCTTGCATTAACCATCCCATGGGATTGCCAGGAGGATAGTTCTTGGTAAACCTTAAAGTCCTATTAAAATGTAAATAACTGTTCTTGGCCAATGGCTGTTTAGCATCGAAGATTCAGTGTTAGGTCAGGATGTATGCCCATGGTCAGGTCATCTCATGGCTCTGAGACTCAGTTTCCTCACCTGTTAGCTGGTGTTCATTTGTGCTGCTACTACCTGGGGGTGCTCGTTAGCAGAGGGACCCCTCCTGGTGGCGATGGCAGGGATGCTCTGACATTGCTCTAGGGCAGGGGTGGGGATCCTGTGGCCTCGGGTGCAGCCTTTGGACCGAGTCCAAGTTTTACAGAACAAATCTTTTTATGAAGAGGATTTGTTCTGTGAAGTTTGGATTCAGTCTGAGGGCCGAACTTGAGGACCTAGAGGGCCACATGTGGCCTCAAGGCTGCAGGTTCCCCACCACTGCTCTAGCTGCCCTGGGGTAGAGCAGCCCCCACTGGTCATAGCTCTAGGAAGAAGGTTTGGAATGCAATTTGTCTGCAAATTCCTGGCTGTACTGGGCTCACTTAGATGGACTGAAGTCCTTTTGCCTCGAGTTTTAAAAAATGGATCAATCTTTTTTCAAATTTTTCAAAATCAAGATCCCAACCTGGCTCTAGGATTCTAAATCACAATCACACTTCATAGAGAGAGAGCAGAAGGGGGACTCCTGCCAATCATCTATTCACTTAAGTTAGTCATAGAGGGTTGCCTTGGCCATTGAGAGGTTAAGTCATCTGCTCAGGGTCACACGGCCAGTACCGGTCTTGAACCTTCCTGACTCCAGGGTCAGCCCTCTCTCCATGACCAGGCTACCTGTTACACATTTAGGACCTGCTTAATACTGTATACCTGGAATGTGTATTCCCACCTCTTCTCAAATCCAGTGGAATTTTGGACATCTTATCTATAAGATCCAGGCCATTATTGTGTAGTTATGGCAAGGGCTGTCCCCCACCTCTATGGAGGAGTCCCCACATGACTCAAAAGGAGGTTCTATCTCTGAATCTCTACCCCCTTCTCCTCTTGTCCTTTTCCAAAGGAGACCTTAACTCTTGCTAAGAGTGTAAGTAAGAGGTTAGGGCCAGGAACAACTCTGCTCTCCCTAGAAAGAGGAAGTACTGGGCTAAGATTATTTTGATCTGCTCCCTTGAATATAGTCTACACAGCTAGATGGCACCATAGCACACAGAGTGCCAGGTCTGGAATTAGGGAGACCTGAGTTCAATCTAGTCTCAGACATTTCCTAGTGGTGACCCTGGGCAAGTCACCTAAACTTTGTTTCCCTCAGTTTTCTCAACTATAAAATGGGGATAACCATAGCACTTCCCAGAGGCATTGTGAGAATCAAATCAGATAATAATCGTAAATTGTTTAGCACAAACCTGGCAGAGAGTAAGCACTATATAACTGTTAGCTAGCATAAGGGGATTAGATTTTCAGGATCAATCTAACTTTAATCACTGTTTCATTCATTGTTTAAGTGACTCCTAACTGTCAGGCACTGTGCTAAGATCTGGGAATACACAGAGACAAAAGACAGTGCCTGCCCTCAAGGAGCTTACAATCTAATGGGGGAGACAAACAATATATACAAAGTCCACTATGTCCAGGAGAAATAGGAAATACTTTAAGAAGCAGAGGCACTAGAGGGTTGAGGGAAGGCTCTCAGTGGCAGGTGAGATTTTAGTTAAGGAAGGCTGGGCCAGCAGCAGTTGGAGGGGAGGAGGGAGAGCATCCCAGGCAGGGGCTAACTCCAGTATTTGTCCAAGCTATCCTATTCCAGTCCCTCCCCTCCAACAGATTGCCCTCTCTCTGTCTTCCCCCCTTTTTCACTTATTTCCAATCTCCCCCTCTACTGGCTCATTTCCTGCTGCCCACAAACATGCCTGTGTCCTCCCCTTAGCTGAAAAGCCCCATTTGATCCTCCTACCCCTGCTAACCACCATGCTATATCTCTTCTGCCCTTTGTAGTCAAAAAGGCTACAAGAGGTCCCTCACTTTCTGTCATCTCCACCCCTTACAATTTGACTGCCAGACCTGATGCTCCACTGAGACGGGATGAAGGAGGAGAGAGGCAGCAGGGTCTGAGTGAGAGGAGATGAGGAAGAGGGAGTTCACAACAAATGGCTGGAATGTTTCTGTAAAATTGGAGGTAAGGTTCTCAGTGGTGGGAGGAGGAAGAACCACGAGAGGTCAGAGGAAGGATGAAAAGGTTTGGAAGAAGAACCATGGAGAGTGGGATAGTGGGCAGATCAGGGAGGTGTGGTAGGACTGCCTGGCAGCAGGGAGGGCCCAGGTAAGGCTCCCTGGCAGCAGGGAGGGCCCAGGTGAGGATGCCAGGCAGCAGGGAGGACCCAGGTGAGGCTCCCTGGCAGCAGGGAGGGCCCAGGTGAGGCTCCCTGGCAGCAGGGAGGGCCCAGGTGAGGATGCCAGGCAGCAAGAAGGGCCCAGGTGAGGCTGTGCACCACCCAACTGCGGGGACCCAGTCAGAACAATCATAGGGTTCTAATGATGATCTACAGGAGTTCAGAGTCTCTGGGATGGGAAGGACATGATCAGGTGTGAGAATGTTCTGAATGGAAGGTGTGACTCCCTACTCTCAAAGGACAGGCGCAGCAGGAGAAGGGAAGCCTCAAGTCAAAGGGATGGTTGTTCTTTTTTTCCCTAGTGGGTCTCCACATCTTACCTGGGAGACTAGGCTGGCAGCGGGAACTAGGAGATGCCTTGTACTGGTATAGATGGAAGGGGTCGCTTTGGGGCAGATGGAAGATGCCCAACCTCTCCCCAAGCAGCTGCACTAAGCAGAAGAGGGAAGACTCCAGATGTTATTGGGGGAGTCAGGACCCCAACTTTTATATCCAGGGCTTTATTCTTTTCCCCACTGAATACCAGGTCCACAATGAATGCATACGGCAATTAACCAAGAAACATATTTATCCAAATCAGTAGCAAAACAGAGATCAGAGAAAGTAAGCATAGGAGAACATATACCAGACAATACAGAGTGAAGGCGCTCTTCCACTGGCAGTGAGCTAATTCAGCTCAAGAGAGAGAGTCCTGGATCTCACTCAAGGGGAAGCCCCTAGTATAGCAAAGTCTCTAGCACAGCAAGCTGGGGATAGGGACACAATGGAGACCACCCCTGCCCCATCCTGTTACTTTCTTATTCTCCCTTCAGTAACTTGAAGGGAGGTTGGCTTCTTCCATCTTCTCTCTCCAAGCTGGAAGCCAGAAGCGCCTGAAGCCCTGAAGCTTTAAGAGATCCTAACTCTCTCTCTCCTGCTCTCACCAGCTCTTCCCCTCCCCTCAGGCCAGACAGGGCCTTTACCTTCCCAAGGAGGAGAGTCACCATACAGATACACTTTATAGTCTGGCTGATAATTCCTTTTGCAGATTAAGGTTTGCAAAGTGCTTTCCTATGTTAGTTCAGTTTATCCTAACAACCCTACCAGGTAGGTGCTATTGCCTGCATTTTTCACTTGAGGAAACTCTGGTCCAGACAAGTTAAGTGACTCACTCGAGGGTCATACAGTGGATGGAGCTGGACCAACACTAGACCACACTAGGCTTCACTTTATTTCACAGCTAAAGACTATATTCCTAATCATGGCCAGAACCCCTAGAAACACATGTTGCTAGTCACAGAGGGACTGAGCAAGAAAGTGGGTTCCGATAGCTACCTATTCATTCATTCATTCACTAAACATTTATTAAGCACCTACTGTGTGCCAAGCACTGAGAATACAAAAAGAGGCAGTGTCCTCTACTCTTGACCCCTTACCCCTTGCCCTATCAGCTCAAGCCTCGACAAGTCTCACTGCTCCCTAGATTGCCCCCACCACTGACTCCACTCCTATTCACATGTTGCTAAACATGCTGGAGGAATGAATTAATGAATGAAAAAGCATTTATTCAGTGTTTACTCTGTATACTAGAGAACTAAACACAAAAGTGTGACCGGTCAGCCCTGAGCTTACACTCTAATAGCATGACAATGATATCTAACATTACATAGCACTTACCACACGCCAGGCATATACCAAGTGTTTAAATTTTTTTTTCTCATTTGATCCTCACAACAATCCTGGGAGGTAGGTGTTATTATGATCCCCATTTTACAGATGAGGAAACTGAGGCAGACAGGTTAAGGGACTAGCCTAGGGTCATACAGCTAGTAAGTGCCTGAACATCAAAGAATGTTCACCGTTATATCACATGGCAAGGAGAGTTCAGCAGCAAGGCCGAGGTTCAGGCCTAGGAATCTGGAGAATTATTTCCATTAGGAACTCTTGTTCCCTTGCCCTCATGGGAAGACACAGGCCCAAATTTCCATTTGAGCTGAAACTATAACTCCGCTGTGGGAGTTCGGTTCAACAGAAGAGGTCACATAATTGTGCTGACCAGGCCCACTCTAAATTTGTTATGTAATCTGCTATTCTAAGTCTTAAAACCCTGTGCTATTATCCCCTAGTGAGTCTCTCCTACACTCCAGGATTGGATGAGGAGGTGAACCATTGTAGCAAGGCCAAGCCCTGTCTTTGTACCCTCGATCACATCCCCTCTGTCTCTTCTGGACAGACTGTCCGCACAACTATTGTCCCTTCTCTGATCTTCCAGTTCCCTGCTGCTTACAGACATACCCAGCTGCCCCCACCAGCCTAAAATTTTCACTTGCCCCTATCCTTCCCTCAAGCTGTTGTCTCCTTTTCACAACCAAACTCCTCCAGAATCCCATCTCCTCTAGTACCTTTCCTTCCTTTCTCCATTCCTATTCCTTTTTTGAACTTCAGAACCTGGTTTCCAATCTCAAAACAACTGAAAACGCTCTCTCCAAAGCCACCTGCGACACCTTCGTGGCCAGTTCTCAGTCCCCATCCTTGACCCGGAGGCAGTTGACAGTGCTGAGAAGCCTCTGCTCTTGACCACTCCTTCTCTGTTCTCTCCACTCCGGGTCCAGTGTTCTATCCCCTGTGCCGCCTCGATGCCTGTGACACGAGTCTGGAAAGGCAGACTGCAGCCAACTATAGACAGCTCCGATTGCCAAACAGAGGAGAGACTATCAACAGACCAGTGCTTCAGGAACGCCATCTCTGCAGCTGTAGGAGGGCCAGTTAGATGGTGTCGTAGATAGAGCGCCCAGCCTGCAGTCAGGGAGACTCATCTTTGTGAGTTCAACACTAACTAGCTGTGTGACCCTGGGCAAGTCACAAAAATCTTTCTCTGCCTCAGTTTCCTCAACTGTAAAATGGTGACAATAAGAGCACCTTCCTCCCAGGGTCATTGTGGGGATCAAACACTTGTGAAATACTTAGCACAGTGCTCAGCACACAGTAGGTGTTTAATAAATGCTTGTTCCATTACTTTCCTTAATGCTCTGTACATGCCTGCTAATCTCCCATTTCTAGGGTAGCACTTACTCTTCAGCTTCCATTCTTAGAATCCAGTTTCCTTCGAAATTCAGTTCAAATACTACCTCCTACATAATGCTGATCACCAGAGGAGTTAGTGCCCTCAAATCTCTTGGAAAACATGTGTGTGCACGTGCATACGTGTGTGCATGTATGCATGAATGGTGTAACACCCTGCATTTTTTTCCACTTAACAAAAATCCACTTTCTCTCCTCCCCCTCCCCTGCCCCGCCAGCTTCCCCCTCTATCAGTGTATGAGAAAAACAAGATCCTTGGAACAAAATATCGTCAAGTCAAACAAATTCCTCCATTGCTCATGTCCAAAACATGTGTCTTAATCTGCAGCCTTAATACATCACCTCCCTGTCTGGAAGTAAGTAGCATGAATTTCACTGTGAGATCTCTGGCAACAAGTGGGCATTGCATTGATCGAACTTAAGCTTTTCAAAGTTGTTTGTCTTTACGATGTTGCTATTATCACTTCAGGTGTTCTTATGTTTCTGCTTATCTCACTCTGCATCACCTCATTATATAAGTTTTATACTTATACTTAAATCAATCAGTTACCTATGTATCTTGAAATGAGACTTTTATCAGGGACACTTGCTGCAAAGATCTTTCCCCCAGTTACCTGCTTCCCTTCTGATTTTAGCTGCATTAGTTTTATGTGAAACATTTTTATTGTATATCATCAGAATGGCCCATTTTATCCTCTTCAATGCTCTCTACCCTTTGTTGGTTCTGAAGTCGTCCCCTGTCCATGGATCAGGAAGGTATTTTTTTCCTTATTCCTCTGTGACAATCAGACTTTATTTTTATAATGTCATATACCGATTTGGAACTTATCTTGATATACAATGTGAGATCTTATATGTAGTTTCTGCCAGACTACTTTTCAGTTTTCCCATAGTTTTTATCAATTACTGGATTCTTACCCCAGTAGCTGAGTTTATCAGATATTAGTCTACTGTGTTCATTTGCTTCTGTATATTATTATCTAATCAGTTCCATTGATGGATCTATTTCTTAACCCAGATTTAAATCCTTTCTGATGATTACTGTCTTGTGGTCATCGGGTCCTAGATCTGGGCTACGTGGTGCAGTGGATAGAGCCTTGGGCTTGGAGCTGGGAAGAACTGAGTTGAAATCTCACCTCAAACACTTACCAGTTGTGTGACCCTGGTAAAGTCCCTTGACTGACTCAGTTTCCTCACTTGTAAAGTTGGATAATATCACCAACCTCACAGGGTTACTTGGCAAACAGTAGGCTCGACATAAATACTAGCTATTATTATTTGCTACCATTACTATTACTTCCATTTCCCCCCATTATTTTCCCTGAGATTCTTTTGTTGTTGTTGTTGCTTTTTGGAGGGGGAAAGGCAAGGCAATTGGGGTTAAGGGACTTGCCCAAGGTCACACAGCTAGTAAGCATTAAGTGTCTGAGGCTGAATTTGAACTCAGGTCCTCCTGACTCCAGGGCCAGTGCTCTATTCACTGCACCACCTAGCCGCCCCTTCCCTGAGATTCTTTACCTTTACATAAAGTGAAATAGAAATTCTATTTTTTCCAGCTCTATAAAGAAATCCTTTGGTAGTTTGCTTGGCACTGAGTAAGTCAATTTGGGTAGTGGTGCCATTTTTTAATGTTGATATGGCCCACCCATGGGCACTGGCTATTCCTCCAATTATTTTGACCCATCTTTATATGTGTAAAGAGTTTTTAGTTGTATTCATAGTGCCCATCTTATCTTGACAGACTCCCAAGTATTATGCACATTCTGTAGCTACTTTAAATGGAAATTCTTTCTGCTGGGTTTCTGCTCTTTGTTGTTTTTTTATGTGCTCTTTTATCTCTCCCACCCCAGAATGTGGCACATGGGTTTCATTTGGGTCTTCATCTCTCCAGTGCCTAGGGCAGGGGTGGGGAACCTGCAGCCCCAGGCCATGTGTGGCTCTCTAGGTCCTTGGGTGCAGCCTTTGAGTCCAAGTTTTACAGAACAAATCCTTTTATGAAGGGTATTTGTTCTGTGAAGTTTGGATTCAGTCAAAGGGCCTCACTTGAGGACCTAGAGGGCCACATGCAGGTCTGTTGACTAGAATGAAAAAAATACTCAAAAACCTCAAGCATTACATGAATACGAGATTATTGTGGATCCAGTGTAAATTCATTACTGAATTTGTGCTATTTGGGATCCACAGGATTTTTCTTAAGATGAAAAGAACAAATCCAAGTTCTTCTCCCTATTGCAGTAAATGTTTCTCTAAATGAGTGAGAGAGTGTGTGTGTGTGGTGAAACCAGTGGTCACAACAAGAAAGAACATCAGCCCTCCAAGCACAGAATTTACCATGTCCTAAAATGCATTGAAGGACATTCTTTTTTTTTTTTTTGAGGCAATGGGTAAGTGACTTGCTCGAGGTCACACAGCTATTAAGTTTCTGAGGCCACATTTGAACTCAGCTCCTTCTGACTCCAGGGCCTGTGCTCCATCTACTGCACCAGCTAGCTGCCCTTGAAGGGCATTCTAGAGAAGACAGATGTTCCAAGTCTTGAGGTGTCCTGCTTGAAGTATGCCTCCACCTTCTGGGCAGACTGTCAAAATGTTGATTTCATCATGGGGATGCAGCCACAGAGTGAGTTCCGGTCAGTGACGCTTAGTGGAGAAGCAAGGTATTCTCTGTAACCTCTGCACCAAAAATTATGCTTTGGCAACTTTGAGGATTGTGACTAGAGTGAAAGATGGGGCGGGGGTGGGGACGGGAGTCTGGCTCTCCCCATGAATGACTACAAATTTATTGGGTCCATCCTTGAGGTCTTAGCTGAACTCTGAAAATGGTTATCTATAAATTTTCCACAATACAGAGACTTACTTATCCCTCCACACAGAGAGCTAGTTCATTAGATAAGGGGTTTCATGGAATTCAACATTAGAATAAAAAAAAGTACAATCAAGTTTATCCGCAGTGTGAATTTCTGACAATTCTCCTGATTCAACTCCCAGACTGTAAAGCATGAAAGATGGGGTTAACAGGCCAACAGTAACTCTCAGATGTCTTTGCAGCTAGCAGTTCTAAACCTGCACCAGAAACGTGGACTCTCCTGTCCCCTCTGAGGACTTATTCTGGGCTCTGAAAAGTGACCTTGTTGCTTTTTCTTTCCCAGAACCAAGCCTCGGCCTCACTTCCCAGACACCAACTCCAAATGGCTCTGGCCTGTGAACCCCCACCCCCACCCCTTTGGCTTCCTTTCCCAAGAGAATGTAAGTGCATGGAGGGAAGGGACTGGCTTGATTCCTCCTCCTGGTGTCCCCAGCACTCTGCACATTTACTGCCTGGGGCATAGCAGGTGCATGGTAAATGCCCCATCAGGTCTTTGGTTCAGGCCTTCCCATTATGGGGTACCCTGCACCTAAGACATGGATCCAGAGACAATCACTGCAGCTTGGAACAGTTTTCCAAAACAACTTCCCTAGGGAAAACCTTCCCTGATGCTCTGGTGTTACCTTCTTATACCAACGATGCTTATTTATGGTTTTATTCCAACATGTTGACTTAATATCCCAACTGTAAAATGTCACTTCTTAGGAGCTTCAGCCGGTTCTTGGCTGGTCTCCGTCATTTAACAGAGGCACAGAAAGGTGCTGTCACACAGCTAATTGCCAATGGGAGCCTGTGGATCCCACAGCTGCTCTGACCACAACGCAATGACTCTTGAAAGATTCAGATGTTTCGTGGGTCTTTTTGTTCTCTGGCCAGAGGGGAGAAGAAAAACCAGAGCCCTTTTTGGTAGTGAAAATATAATTTTTATTTTTTCTTAAACAATAGCTGCCAGCAGTATACTGGTATATCTGTAAAAGAAGTTCCAGAGAGAAAGAAAGACAGAAGCCTACTGAAATACATTGTTTCATTGAACTGTTCAAGTAATTCTGTAGAAATATTCCAATTCCATCCAATGCTATGGCTTCAGGAGTTGAGACTATTTCCATGGCAAAAACAAGTTTGGTGGCAGGAGCCTCATTTGGCCACAGAGGGGCTGATGGACACAGGCAACCTACAGCACAACAAACCTGCCTCTCTGAATTAAATGTGATTATAAATAGCATAAGAAATGGGTTCAACAGCACACTTAATCATAAGATGATCAAAGCCATCAAAAAAGGGATAAAACAAAATAAACTTCTACTGGTTCTCAATTTTGCTTTTCTGGCTAGTTTCTAAATGGATGTTAGCTCTGTGGAAATAAAAATGATCCAACCACTGCATTTAGCTCTGGGGAAACTCAACAACATCCAGGAGAGAACAAGAAGAGGAGCCCTCCCATCTCTGCAGGGGCACAGGCCTTACAGAGAAGGTCTGCTCAGGAAATACAAAGCTATCCTCCCCTTCTGTTACAAAAGCTGGCCAACTGGGGACCGTCTGACAGAAGAAGGCCGGTCAACCTCCCTCACCTAAGGTCAGCCGAGGCCTCCCCATGCAGGTGTGCAGGCTCTCCTGGGCTGAGCATGAATGCCTCTGGCATTACTGAGAGTGGGGAGTATGCTCCCTCCTGAGGCTCTGCCAACATCAGGGAATCTACCAAGAGAGAAGCTGGTGGGGCAGACACCACCAGAGGGCCAGGGAGCCAGGGACCAGCTGCACTGCTTGAGTCAATGAAGCCAATTTTCACTCAGGTCTGATCCTGACCTGCCTGACCACAGGTAGATGCCCTGTTCCCCTCCTTGAGGCACATAACCATGCACCTCTGGTGAGGGACCAGAAGCATGGCAGAAGGCTCATGACTAGGATTGTAGACAATAGCCCTATAATTTTCTGTTTCTGAGCTTGAATATATTTACCAAAGTCTCAACTTTCCTGAACTATATAATATCCTTGCTTAGACAGAGCTAAAAGTGATGAAACCTATGTTCTTACACAGAGTTATGTGGATCCAGTTTGGTTTGTTAGTTAAGTCCTCATGAAGAAGGAAGGGCTAGAGCAGATGAAAAAGGCTGGGATGAAGCCATTAATACAAAGAACGAGGAGGCGCTCTGATCATCTGGCCAGCAATGCCCTGTGTCTCTTTCACTATGTCTCCTCATCCTCCTTCAGCAGACTAGAAATAACCCTGGGCTCTTGTGTCAGGGGGACACAAGCCCTGGCCAGTCCTACACTAAGCTGGGCAGGCTTCTCTACGACCAAGGTGATAGGTTGACTGCATCTGCTGGGGTTCATGGACCAGTTTACCAAAGTGTGATCAAAAAATTCAGTTTCTGGTAACAGCAACCCATAAAGCCTCAGTTTGGCCAGAAATAATCTGGACTCCTCCTCCTCTCCCTCACTCTCTCTTCCCTCTCTTTCTTCCACCTCCTGTGCCTCATGGGAAGGGAAATGCCACAACCTACAAGGGAGGATGATGGTTTGTGGAGATGCCCAGGTGCAGACACAGCCCACTGACCAAGGGAGCATGGGAAGGACCCATTAGATCTCCAGAACTGATCTGCAGTTTTTTCATTTGGAATTGCAAGAGTCTCCATTCATGGTTTTTAAGACAGGAAAAAAAAATCCAATTCATCTGCCAACATTTGATCTGCAGTGCGGCTAATAATAAAGGCAAGACCAAGGCATCTTCCTGAGCCAACTGGGCACAAAACAGACCTTCCTGTTGCTGTTGTTTTCCTATGCTGAGTTAACTTCATGGTATGTAACGTAGCACACAAAAACTTAAAAGGCAGGATACTTTGAAGAGTCAGGCTGTTTCCATAAAGCCAATGTTTATGAAACGTCAGCACACAAAAGGGTGAGAGCATTGCCATTTTAAGCAGTATATTTGAAAATCCCCCCAACAGAGCCTAGGAGAAATAGCACCCCCAAGTATTATAAAATATAAAAAGCCTCTACCAGATAGTTTTCTAATCATAGTCATATTCTCCGGGGCAGCACGCAAACCAGCTTTAAAAATAATTAGATTAATAAACACTGCAAATGTCCCCCTGCCCCCAACCCACTTCCTTTTCATCCCTCAGAACAGAACTGACCCTTGACTTAGAAAAATGGCAATTCTTTCTGGGGTGGTCTCGGTGGGGTTTCAGGTTGTCCTGTCATTCCTCAGTGTGGCTGCAGTGAGACAATTCACGGAAGAACCAGGATCAAGGTTACACCAGAATGCTATCTACCTGTGCTCAGGTGGCTACAATGAGGCCTCACTCCTATCAAGGACTCCACTGGCCTGGGCTGGGGCAGGGAGGTCTACAACATGGAAAGGTCATTGATAGCCAATCCCTCCCCAAACCAAACCAAACCAGAGAATTCCCTTGGGGTCCCTCTGAGCCTTCCTGAAATGTTCAGGCTCACTGGCTGCTCACTGCATTTCTAACACTACACAGAATGTCTCTAGCTATGTCATGGAGATGCTGGTTCACAAGTGAATTTACTCACAAAAATTTTCACAAAAAACCTATAAAGAGCAAAGGTTCTTTGCCACCCCAAAGCCTGTTTCGATTCAAGCCAAACTGGAGAATTCAGTACTGTTTCCAGCCCAATGGTGTCAGGCCCTATTGTTGAGACTGAAAATGCAACGTAAGATTTAGCTGGAAGAAGCCCCAAGGCCCACGTGTTCCTCCTATCCCAGTGACACAATGCCGCCAGCTCTCCCTTCAAATATTCTGTTTAAACAATATTGTCAGAAGTTACAACTCAAATAAAGAATAATAAATGCTTTTAGGGAGAAAAAAGAAAAAGGATTCCTCTGCAAAAGAAGACTGGAAAAAGCTAGTCTGTAAAAGGGCCTCCTTTCATCTGAATGTAGGGAGCCTAGCCAGGTACAGCTGGCTGCTGCTGCCGGAGGAGCGGCCTCTCTGCACAGTCTGGCTAACAATTTGGAAAGCCCAAATCCATAGGAATTCCACGGGGCACATGCCAAGGGCTCGACAGTCTGGGGCTGCCTTGTGAAGTTCCCCCCACCACTTTAATAAGGGAAATCCATTTCTTTGTAAGTCTGCATCACCAACATTGAACAGACACAAGAGTGCCCCGAGAAGATGATAAACACCTACAGACGGATACACTGTTGTTATGGAGCATCTCCAAACTCAACAGAATTGGGAGGGGGCAGGAAAAAAATGGGGTTAAAAAAACACACCAAAAAAGACCACTTCAACACTTCGTAGGAGTGTATATTTTTGATAGCTAATGTACCTGGTCTAGCCTTTATCCTAATTTTGAGTAACTGCATATTCATGCAAAATATGACCTCTATGTGATAGGAAGAGGAGCAGTATTCTGTTAAGAAGCGTGTTCTGTTAAAGGGGGAGGACAGGAGGCCACCCGTCTCCCGAGGCGGCTTTACTTAGTGAGTCTTTTGGCTACGTCACTATACGCTATCTCCACCTCCTTGTCACTAGGACAGGTGTTGGTGAACTCATCGCGGCTGTATGCGTTAGTCAAGTAGCGCCAGATGCCAGTCATGTCCTTCGGGATGACGAAATTGCGGTACTTTTTGGCCACCACCTAAAACACACAAGCACACAGACATCCCAGGTTAGCAGACTGGCTTTCCCCGTGTCCTCCATGGCAGGGAGGGGACCCTGTATTGCCCGAGGCCATGCCGGGGCAGCACAAGCTCTGGCTGGTCAGGCCAAGTGAACAAGGCTGACAGAGGTGGCAGGAGAGGCTCCAAATCAGGGAACTGGCTTCCAGAAGAGAAGTTGTCTTTTCAACCACAGCAACTCATGAAAACTCAAGGGCTAGGCACTGAGGAGCCCACACGATCTTGAATTGCTCAAGTATCAAAAGACAAGCCACTTTTCTGTTGCTCCTCCCCGTCCAAGCACTAATTCTAGGGATCCTGCAGATTTGATTCTGCTTAGAGAAAGGAGCTTCCTTCCATGGCAAGAGCCCCAAAGAGTCACATGCAAGCACAAATGACTGCCCCTGAACATCTAAGCGTGGGGTGAGGCAGAGAAACAGGAAAGGAAAAGATGGATTTGGAATGGTGGGTTGTGACAGTTACTACTCCATAGCTTTTCCCATTCACAATCAAGATTTATTCCTGCAGATCATGGGGGAATCCCACATGAGAAAAGCACATTTGCAAAAAGAGCATACTGAAAATGGACCCCAAATCCAATCAGTGCATACGCCTTTCTAGGGGGATCCTTCGGCCCAGAACTGGGAGGGGCCTTCAAGCACCATCATCACCTCTAACCCCTTATTTGGCAGTTGAGGAATCCAGGCCCCAGGGCAGCCAAGTCCAGTTCTGTTTTAAACTGCATGGCCAGTTGGGGGTGGGGCCATGTTCCCTCTGTCCAGGAGAATCCCCTAACACTCCTGAACACAGATTCAGGGCTGTGAGGCTGGCTAATCCAGTTCCTTCCTTTTACAGAGGAGGGTCAGAAGCCCAGAAAGGTAAAGGACCTGATCATGGAGAGCCAGAATTTGAATCATGTCCTCTGACTCAAAATTCAGGGCCTTTTTTCTACCTCATGGCATAACTTAAACTGCACTGTGGCAGTAAACACACAGAAAACAGGGCTGTGGTGCCCTTTCCTCTGTGCACATTCAGCTTCATCAAGCAGCAGCAGGGCCTTGATGGCCCCTACGACAGGGAAGGGACACAGACTCATCTCTGGGCTTGTGTGGCTCTTCCTGGAGGACCTGGATGGGTTTGGGGGGAAGGGCCACAGCTTTGGGCCATGATCCAACCCCGCCTGGTCTTCCATGTGCCCCTCGGGCACTCCTTTACACCCATAGAGAGAATGGAGGAGATTTTCTCACTACTGAGGCAGAATCTGCTGGTCCAAGAGCTCCACTTGGTGCTCCCAGGGGACAGAATCTAACAGAGGGAGATGAGGGTCCAGCCCAGCGGCAGGGGTGGATGTCACAGGCTCACCTTGACAATGTGCAGTTTGGGCAGCAAGTTACAGTCAGCTAATGTCATCTCGTTGCCATCCAGGAATTTACGGGTGGAAAACTTAATGTCCTCCATGCTGTTCTCATCAATTTCATCGGGAAGGGGAGAATTCAGATAGTCGTCCAATTTCTGCAGTGTTTTCAGGAGACCCCGTTCCAACGCTGCAAGAAGGAAGGGAACATTGGGTATTTAGGAGGAACGCAGCAGACACTGGCAATTCCTCTGTCAATAAAATACTATGGCCTAATGTCACTGGTGCTCAGCTCAGAAAGGGGAATGCCAATGCAGGTAGATAACAAAGGAAGAATGCATGGAACACAGGCAGCTAAAAGCATTCTGCACTCATTTGCAGTGTGGAAGCATTCTTCTTCCTCACTCCCACTTTATGTTCTTCCTAAATGACTTTACAAAAAAATATTTTAAAATGCATGACGCTAAACACAGACAAACCAAATAAGCAATGTAAAAACAAAAATAAAAAAGCAGAATCACAGGACAGACATAGAAGTTCAGATCCAGTCTCAGACACTTACTAGCTATGTGAACCTGGACAAGTTATTTAACCCTGTCTGCCAAAGTTTCCTCATCTGTCAAATGAACTAGAGAAGGAAATGCCGAACCACTGCAGTATCTCCACCAAGAAAACTCCAAACAGGGTCATGGAGAGTCAGACATGACTGAACTGACTGAACAGGAGCTGGCAGTGGTGTTGGAATCTGGTTCTGAGGCCCCCGGCTCTGCCCACAGTCCCTCCTGACTCCCTGCCCAGGGCTATTCCTGAGAGGTTTGGTTTGGCTGCCAACACTGCCCCCAAACTGTACTGGACCTGGTGCAGTATTTGGATAACAAATCTGACGGCAACCTCACCTCTAGAACTGGGCAGCATCAGAGCTGAATCCAGTCCAACTCATTCATTTCAAAGATGAGGAAACTGAGGCTTGCCTGAGGCCGCCCCATGTCTGTGTGATGGGCCCTAGAAGCAAGGAGGCCCAGCCCACTGCTCTTCCTTCCTATGTCCCCCACTTCCCTCTCCCCATTCCCGAGGAGCACAGTGACAGACAAGACCTAGGGACCAGCTGAGGAAGTGAAAGCAGCAGCACCTTCGTTTCTGCAGAGGGCACTAGACATCACTAAGTAGACCGGACCAACATTAGGGTAAGAAAAGAACTCAAAACTAGGGAAAGGGGGAGCCCAGCCGTCGAGTGGAAGGTCAGAGAGTCTGGGCAGTGGGACCTAGTATTGTCCTTGTAAGCCCAGAGGCCTGCCCATCGCACTCCCCGTGGCCCCTCCAGAAAGGCTTTCCTTCCTCCCCATCTAACAGTGGCCTCGATATTCCCAGAGCCCGTGCTGGGGAGCTCGTCTTTTCCCTGATCACATCCAACCTCGGAGGAAAGCCCAGCTGGCAGTTGGTGTAGGGCTGCCCAGGCTCAGGGGGCAGGAGCTGAGTCCTGAGCAGTGACCAACAAGGGACACAAACACTTACCACTTGGTGGAGGGCACCACCAACACCACACACAGTTATTCCCCCTAGGCAGCTGACTGTGCCCTTCTCCCACATGGAAAGGTTTCTACAGAGGTCAGGCTGCGCCCTGGAAGGCCATTTCCATACAAGGTGTGAGGAGGGAAGAGCTGCCAGAACCAAGGGCCAGGAGGCAGCAGCAAGTCACCACCAGGAGGGATGCAGCACAAAGGCAGCCAGTCTGCCTGGTCCAGTCCAGTTCCAGCCTGGGAAGGGGCTCACGTTTCCCACGATGGCACCTAACTGGCAGGTCTGAGGCCAGCAGGCGCTGGCTATGACAGTGATGCAGGGGAGCTTCCTTAGTGAGAAAGGCCCCGTGGTGTGCGACAAATCCAGCCCGGAGCCTGGGCTCTGCCACCGATGACAGACACTACCCTAGAACAAGATGCTCAAACTCCTTCAGCCTCAGCTTCCTTCTCTGCAAAAAGGACTAAATGACCTCTGAAGTTCATTCCAGTTTTTACATCCTCTGATCCTAAACTCATGTTTTGTTTTGTTTTGTTTTTTTACCAACTTTGGGCCCTCCCCCTCCCTCAAGAGGAAAATTATAACACACCAATGAAAAAAATCCTATAGGCTTAGTAGGGCTTAGTAGATGGAGGGCTAGCTCCAAACCAAGAAGGCCTGGGTTCAGGTCCTTACTCTGACACATCCAAGTTGCATGACCCTTTGTCTGGTACAGAAGAGATGCCAGCTTACACTGGCAGAAGGAGTTTCCTCCCCTGGGAATACCCTAGCCTACAGCAATGAAATCACAGGTTCAGCCCCTATCTCCATTCTTATAATTGTTTTTTAAAATTTGCAGCCCACCTGACTGACTCCTCTCCTTGGTCTCTACAAGTTAAATGGGGGGTATTCTCTGTAGATGTTTGGTTTTCAGCAGATGGTTTTTATCAATCACTAATTACCACCAGAGGAGTTGAGGACAAAGCCCAGGGAGACCCCGCTTGGGCTGGACACACTGGAGCTTCGTGGAGAGAGGCCTGAGCCCTAATTCTCACCCTGCCCTCTCTCTCTCTCCGTCCCCTCATCTTCCTGGCCCTCAGCTTCCCTGAGGGCACAGAGCCCACTGCCTCCACCCACTATTCTTTAAACCAAAACAAAACTTGTACATCAATCTCTTTTGCACAGGGAAAGCTCACAGTGACAAGTGCATTTTAGTTGATTATCAGAGGAAGTGGCAAGAAGACAATGAGCTTTGGGGGAAGGCTGGGGGACCCAGAACTGTGACTTCCTCTTTACATGCAGCTCCTCATGAAAAACCTCTCTCTAACTCAGAGGCATCCAACCCCTGACCCACCCACTGACACTTCCCAGGCTTCCTGAGCCAGATGAAAATGTCACTGGGAATAATACTTAACAAAATAAATATACACTAAAACATCCAGAGGGTTAATATGTCCATGTACAGCCAGACTGGTCTTTATGTCTAGTTTCAGTCCTGTTTCAGTGCCCTCCTAGGGCACTGGGAGATTAAAGGTACTGGTCAATGGAGACAGCACCGGCTTGACAGTGGTAGGAAGCATGAACCACTTACAAAGGGACATTTTTTTTTCTTTTTGGAGGGGGAAGGCAGGGCACTTGGGGTTAAGTGGCTGCTCAGGGTCACAGAGCTAGTTGTGTCAAGTGTCTGAGGCCGGATTTGAACTCAGGTCCTCCTGACTCCAGGGCAGGTGCTCTATTCATTGGGCCACCTAGCCACCCCAGGACATTTTCTTAAGTAGGCAGTTGGGATGGGAGGTGGATTGTCCGGACTTCTGATTTCATGGGGGTAAGGAAATCCCTTCCACTAACCCAAATCAACAAGTCTCCAGAATTTGGAAGTGTCAGGAAGCTTCCCAGGGCCTACAGTCACAGGGCCAGGATGTGTCTGAGGCAGGACTGGAACTGAGGGCTTCCCACCTCCCAGGGAAGCCTTCTCTCCATGACAGCACAGTGTGAGAAAACTTGGGAGCCCTGCTACGGCATGACCACTAATGAACACAGCCTCTGGCTGGTGGGTAGCCTTTGGGATAATCAGTTTAGAGCACAGCTCTTCCTGCCTAGCCTCTTTGTTCCAAGTCACCAAAGGACAGACCTGTGTGGGCTGTATAAAGGGTATAAAAGTCACTCACAACATGGAGGTCTAGAAAAGGAGGAGGGAGAGTCAAACACAGAGGAAGGAATGGGAGCTGGCTAGAAGGGCTTTGATGTCCACACTATCTCTAGACCCAGAAGAACCCAAACTAAACCCTCCAGCATGCAGGAGACATGCCTCTGTTGGCAGGGGCAGATTTCAGGAAGGTCAGGACAAAGACTCTGAGGGGGTGAGAGGCCTAGAGAACTTTTGAGCTGCTTCTTTCTACAAAACCACATTCCAGCAGCCTACAGTCCATGAGAATCCTCACGCCTCCTGGTTAAAAATAAACATAAGAATTTGGCAAACATGGAACACTGCTCCCCCCACTCCAGCAGGGTTCTGTTTCGTTTTGAAGAACAAAGGGCAAGGGTGGACCCCCTTTCAAAGGCCAGGTGACACAATGGTGAGAACACAGGGCATGGACAGAGCTGCTTCCACAGCTGCCCGGGTGGTGCCAGGTCCCGCCAAGAGGAGTCACCTCAAAAGCAGGGAGGGGGAGAGGTACAGTACCACCGCCTACTTCTGGCAGGAAATGACCAGAGAGTCTCTCAAAGAATGGCCAGTGGCCAGTCCAAGGCTGCCTGAGAAGGAGACACCCCCGAGGACAGGTACCCTGTGCCTTTTGTGCCATCCCCAGGGCTCAGCAAGAGTGGCCTTGTGGTGTAATGGGAAAAATGCCAGACCTGGAGTCAGAGGGCATGGATTTAACCCTTGGCTCTACCATTTCTGTAAATGTAAATGTGACTTGGTCGTGTTACTTTCTCTGGTCCAGTTTCCTCATCTGTAAAATAAGGGGGATACTAAATGAACCCTAACATCTGCTCCTAAATCCTAACACATGGTATATCCCCGTGCTTCCAGGCAAAGACCCACCTAAACTAGCCCAGAGAGTGCCACCATCCACAGTAAGATTCCATGATCTCTTGTTTCAAAACTCTTTAACTCTTATTAAGCACCCAGTGTGTACAAGGCACAGTGGAGATACAAATACAAAACTCAGGCAGGGTTTGCTCTCAGGGAGCTTGCGTTCTACCTGTGGGAACACTATGTTTGGAGATGGACAATCAAAGGTTGGGAGAGATGAAACCCAGAAACTGCTCCAGCAAGGCTGTCTGCAGAGGGGAGAAGCCTCTCCCTGGGGGGACTGGGGGAAAGGAGGGTCCGGAAAAGTGGAAGAAGGCCAGAGCGAAGCTGGGAGGGAAGGGAAGGTTCAGAAAGGCTGAGCAAGGAAGCAGAGCATTCAGGGATGAGTCTGGGCAAAGGCCCAGGTACCACACAAGAGGGCTGGAAGATGGGGATCATTGAGGGGAATTGCGGGGTACAGGGCCAATAGGGGAGGGCTTAGATGTCTTTCCAAGGCCCTCCAGTCCAACTCCTTCATTTTACAGATGAGAAAAACTGAGTCTGAGAGAGGTGAAAGGACTTACCCAGGACCTGAACCCAGGAGGAAAGACCTTCACCAGTTTACAGAGTAGCACACAAAAGCAAGGCTTTGTTCCTTCGTTAAGGTCTTAGGGTCTGGTTTCCAGGAAAGTGGCTGTCCAGTACACCTTGAGGCTCTACAGAAGTGCAGGGCATCCTTCAGACTGTGTGGGGAGAGGGGTAGGGCTCTGGGCATTTCTGGACTGCCCAGCTTTTGAAAGGATTTTTAATTACATTTTAGAGAAGAGAGACCTTCAAACCAAAGTCCATGAGGGAGCCCCATCACACTCCAGAGTGAGCCAGAAGATTGTTTTCTGAAGTCTCCCTGCAGTTAACAGGTCCCTGAGGTGGGAGGTTACTTAGCAACTATGCATTCTCATTTACTAATAGGTAACTGAATATCAGGTCTGTAAGTCTTGCACTGTGCCTCCCATTGTGCTGCTGCCTCTCTCTGGCGGTGGCAGTCTGAGGCCAGCCAAGGTGGGCATCTGCTTCAGGCAGCAGCAAATGAATCGGGGCAGGGGGAACAGAATATCATAGAAAGCACAGTCACGTGACTCACTTGCTTCCCACCTTCCCCCAAAGACATACAAAAAGGCAATTCTTTCCAAGGGGGAAAAGTCTTTCTACTTTGGTATCTGATGAAATCCAACTACCCTCCAAACCATAAACACCATTTTCAAATTTCAGTACTTAAAGTAATTAAACTATAAGAAAGAAAGGCTGAACAGTTGAAATTTTGAACAATAAATAGAATCATAGCATTTTTTAACTGAAGGGGATCTTAGTGAAGCCTCCATCCCCTCTTCCAGATAAGGAAACTGAGGTCCCAAGTCCATGGTCCCAAAGTTCTAGTCAGTGACAGCACTGGGAATGAAAGCCAGGTGCCCTGTCCTGGAGTCTAACAGAAGAGAAGGACACAGAGGGGGCTGACTCAAGAGGACAGAGGATGCTAGGAAAAACAGCTCTCAGTCCAATGCCAAGTCTGGGAAAGGCCCTGACATCCCAGCAGAAAGTGGGTGAGGTCCAGCGAGCCCAGGGTGTGAAGCACACGGTGTCAGCACACAAACCTTCGGAAAGACCAATGGTAATCAGCAAATGACTCAAACCCAAATTGCTATTAGAACAAGGTTAATAAGTGGAAGTAAGGCCTGGCCACTAGAAGCTCTTTCCTTGTCTTCTAATTACACGAAAACATCTCATGAAATGGATTTCTTAAAACCAAGATAATAAAGGCTGAGCTTCAATCCCCAAATTGAGAAGTCCTAGACTGAATGAACATGACTTAATGATCATCTGGCTGCCCACAGAGTGGCCTAAAGGCCGAGCTTCCTTTAAACACCAGTCCCTCGATCCTTGCAGGAAGCCCTGCTGCTTTCTGCCGACCCTCTTCAGCATCGTCAATCCATTTATGGCCAGGGATAATGCCAGAAGCTTGCACCCAAGAGGGCTTGTCCTCTGAATGGAGCCAAGTGTTTATAGTGTAAGGTGAAAAGAGCTTTCAGTCTGTCCTGACCAATAACACTTCCATCCCAGGGGCCTTAGAGAGGGAACAGGAGGTAAAAGTCATGACACTGAGACTTAAGAAAATGTTTTCAGGCCCCAGGATTTAGAGCTGGAGTGGACCTTAAAGATCAGCTGGTCCAACTCCTTTTTACAGAGGAAGAAACTGAGGCTCCAGGAGTTGGAGTGACTGCCCCAAGGGACCATCTCCCAGGTCTCCCAAGACAATGTCTTGCCCACTGCACCACACACTTCTCTGCACTGAGCCGTTTTTAATCTTTGCCATGAAGCTGGTCCTGTGGAACTAGGGCTTTAGAAGAACCAGCTAACATTAGGCAGGATAAGTCCATGGGGTAAAACTAGGGGGTGGGGGGTGGGAAGAAGACCCCACATCTGGGCTAGATTAGACAGAGGACCAGCCGGGGAGGAAGGAAGGCCCAGCACTGTCCTCAGACACAAGTTACAGGGCCTCGGCCAAGGAGTCTCCCCTCTCCAGGTCTCAGTTTCCTCCTCTGTAAATGAAGGGGTTCAATATGAAGCTACCTGATCTCCCTGTTCTAACTTCTAACTCTCACATTCTACAAGTCTAGAAACTTCATTTACAAACCGTCTTATAAAAGATATCATATTGACATTTAACTCCAAGAAACTGTCATCATAGAAAAAAAGAGGATCCTCAAATTTTGTACCTTTAACATGGCTGAGAAATTCTGTACCTTGTGTGTGAACTAGGGCACAGCTTAATTTCACGAACCCAACGAGCTGAGCAGACAGCTGCTGGTCTAAGTGATCCCCATACAGGTTGATGCTGGTTTGGCTGGGTCTGAATCACTGAACCCCAAAGCCCTGCACCAAGGCCAGTCACAACCACATCAGTCCCCTCACAATGCTGAAAATTCCAATGCAGGGGATGCTGCCCACAGGCTAAGGAGAGTTCTGCCATTTTTAAATTCAACCTACTTGATGAACTCTTCGAGCTAGACAGAGCTAGAACTCGGACAGCCGGTGCCCGGGCCAGTGTAATTTCCATCAAATCCCACATTCTCTGCACTAGCTTTACCTTTAGAGCAGCTCCTATTAAAAGTTCATGGTTGGTTCATGGGGCATATCTATATTGGCAATCATCTTAGAGAGCCAGGCTTTAATAAGCCATAAGACACTTTGGATTCAGAATACTCACTTAGAATCATCATCACCATCGTCATAATAAGGAGCATTTTTTACCTTCATTAGCTTCTGGCCTTGAATTTTTAATAAATGCAGAAAATTTGGCAAAGATGTCCATTCCAGCAGTGTTTGATTCTGGGTGCTTTGGTGAAAGCTTTAAGTATCTGCATGGGGGGAAAAAAGTACAATTTGGTTTATACAATTTCCAAAGAATCTTTGGTCTGTATTCCCAATAACAAATAATTACATTCACAAACATGTCCCGTACTTCCATATTATTTGTCACTTTGTCACCAATCTATCATTCAAAGTACTGTTCAGATGTCACCTTCACCATGAAGTTTCCCCTAATTCCCCTCCCCATTTGAAAATGATCCCATCTGATTTTTTAAAATTCTGAACTTAAAAACCAAAAAAGAACATTTCCACATACACAGGAAAACACAGATTCTATATTCAAGTGTGAATTTTCATTTCACATTGCTTACTTTTTTTAAAAACACATGTAATTAATTCCACATGTTACTTTCAAAACTGCCCTCCTTGCTGTAGCTACTAGAGAGAAGCCCTAGGCCTTGAGTCAAGAAACCCTGAATTCAAATGTGGCCTCAGACAGGCCTTAAGCAATTAAACGGAACTAGGGTGCTAGTCACAGTTGGCTATCAGTAGGGAATCTGCATCACTAGTAACAGACATCCCAACCCTCAGGGATATGCCTAGAACCCTGAGGGTACTGTGAGCTCAGGCCATACTCACTACACTAAAAACAGAGGAAAAGTTCCTAACAATTAGGGTGGGATAAGTGCCTCCTAATCCTTAAAGCTCCATTTAAATTAAGAAGGATCTCTATTACTCTGGGTAAATTGGGGGAGGGCAAGTGACCTAAGAGTTGTAAAGGGCCTTAACTATCAAGTCCAATCCTGTAATTTTTTTTTTAATGATGCATTGAAGGTCCTTGGGGGAAGAGCTTCTCCTCTCTCTAGAACTCATTACCACCTAAGATAAGTGGTAAGTGTACTATGGCCACTGAACCCAAGGCAAAGGAGTGAGCAGGAAGTGAGGGAGCTGGCGGGGAGGGGGCAGGGAGCAAGCATCAATTAAGCGCATGTGCCAGGCACTGTGTTAAGGGTTAATAAACAGTATTTCATTTCGCCTTCTCCATCACCCTGGGAGGTAGGTATTCTTATTATCTCCATTTAACAGCTGGGAAACTGAGGCAGGAAGCAGTTAAGTGACTTGCCTAAGGCCACACGGCCAGATTCAACTCCAGGTGTTCCTGGCCTCCATCCACTTGCACCACCCAACTCCACCAGTCTAAAACCTGAGTTCAAGCCTTGCCTCTACAGTTTGACTGTGAGACCTTGGAGAAGTCACTGAGGCTTCTCTCTTATAAAATGAATACTTCCAAAACCTCCTGTTTCACCAGGTTATGAGTATAACTGCTCAGATTTGCATGGTTTTAAGGGTTACCTTTAGTCCCATGAGATCAGCTGAACTATCAATCTTAACAGCCTCAGTTTACCAGAGGGGCCTTTCCCCTAGTCATATACATCTGGTAAGAGTCACAGGGGCACCTGAACCCAGGGCTCTCCTGACTCTTTGTTCAGGCCCCCTTTTGTTATACCGTGCTGCCCTCTTAATGGGTGATGTGCGTCTCAAGCTCACAGGACCATTAGGGATGGGAATCAACATCTGGGCATCACCTACTGAGAGGAAGTGAATGGGAAAACAAGGGTAATTAAGAGTGGAGACAGGAGGGTCAGCATTGTGTGAAAGGGCTCTGTGCCCCTAAGAAGGGGGCTGTGCTGACACTCCACAACTGCCACCACAACCAGGTGCTTTCCTGCATTTCCCCTCCCCCTCCCAGCTGGACTTGACCCCCACATTCCTCATGGTCAGGCTAAAAGGAGGACCCCTCCCTGGGCCTCCTCTCCATCTTCTGTCCTCACCACAGGGCTGGGGCCAGGGAACCAGCAAACACCTAAGTCATCTAAGACAAGCCGGCTCTAGGACCAGCACAAACACAGTGGAGACACCTTGGTGCTGGGGTGCAGGCAGTCCTGAGGCTTCCCCAGAGGCCTGGAGGACGGACATTACTAAAGAGTCTCCTCAGAGTCTCTTTCAATTCAGAATGAAAGCCAGGAGTTTCTGAGTGAATGAGCTCGTAGCTCAGACCTTAACGGGGGCTTCTGCTTGGCTACCAGGGACATTATCATGCCAGGAGATCCACAGGCGACCCAGACCGGTGCAGCCCCGGCCCCAGCTCCCATGACTTTGTATTGACTATTTCCTTGTCTGGACTCCCCTTTCTCAGCTTGCCTACCAGTCGAAAGTAAGCTCCTTGAGGGCAGGAAAAGTTTGTGGTCTTTATAGCAGGCACACAACAGGCACTTAATAAAGGCTTACTGACTTTAATGGAGCCTTTCTCCTCCTGTAGAACCAGGATAGGAACACAGTACTCCCAGCCTCACAGTACCTTATAAAACACCAATCTAGCACAAGAGGAAAATGAATTCTTGCTAATAGCACTTGGCCCTGGGATCTATCAATCTCCTCAGGAAGATTCTGAATTCTGACATTGGTCTCTTGCCTCTTCCTGCTACCTGCCATTGAGAGAAGGAATAAGGTCAGACTTGGCGGGGGGCGGGGGGAGGGTACTGCTGCTCAGGACGGGGCTGGACTAAACAATATTAAAAAAATCTCAAGCGCCTTCCAACTTAGAGATTCTGTAATTCTATAAAATGACAAGTTGATAAACCCTCTTATTAAATTCCTCTAGAGTTTCAATCTTATCTGGAGAAGAGACCTTTGTTGTCAGATCATGCAGCCAATAAGGAACTGATCAATGAGTAAATTCAACAGGCAAATTTCACTTCCTTTCCTGTCGGTCTGAATATGAAGCCCTTTACTCTCCTGACTTATTGCTAAGGAAGGGAGGATAGGGAAGGGAGGGGAGGAGTGAAAGAGGAAGCTAATCCCATTCCCTTAGACCATTAGGTTGTTCCGCCCTTTCCAAGTAAACAGTTGGCTTTCAGTTGAACCGTTTGGAACGACGACTGAACAATGTAGTTACTGACTCGTTCCAAAGAGGGAACGGCATCGATGGTGCCAAGGACATAGGTGTCTCAACACATCTTCGATGTCTCCCTCCTCCTCCTCTATCCCACCAAAAGTCTGCTACATTTAATTTTCTCAAATTGCTAAGAGCCCACTAATGCAGAATAACTGGGAGGGAAAGTCAGTTTGATGATATTACAGGATATTTAATCCAAACATTTATTGAGCACTTCCTACGTACAATACAGCATGCTGCTGAGTACTGGAAGAGATACAAGGATAAATTATACATGATCATTGCCCTTGACTGGCTCAGAACCAAAGAGTTTTAATACAAAATGGAACTTGCTAAGTGAACTGAACAGTTATGGAGGGCTGGGCAGGGACAGGTAATTAATAGATCTTAATAAATGTTTTTTCAATTGATTTGTGGAGGTGACATTTGAACTAAGCACCCAGGGATGGGGCAGGGATTTCAGCAGCAGGGTGCCTAGGTGCCTAAGGCAGCTGTTACTTTCAAGAATACACCTGTGACTCTAAGCAGGGTGTCTTAGGGCCTTCTCTGAATGATTAGATACATGTTTCAGGAACACAGATCTATAGCTGAAGGAGATCTCAGAGCCCAAGCAATTCATCCAACTCGATCATTTTACAGACCAGGAAACTGAGGCCCAGGACAGCTACATGGCCTGCACATTGCCACATGGGCAATAAGCAAAAGAGGCAGGTTCTCCAGCTCAAGAATTGGACTTTCTTCTTTATACTGTACAACTCTCATCTGCTCTACCAATCATTCCCTAAGAAGCTCCTCAAGAGAATAAGCTAAGGGACAGGGAGACCCTGGCTTCTTAAACCCTCTGCCCACAGAGCCAAGCAGAGTCCTGCAGACGTCAAGCTGGGAAGAGCTCAGTACAGGTACGCTAGCTGCTGGGCAGCTCTCTGCCTGTAAGATGAGGAGCAGCCCAGTGAAGTGTGGGTACCCTCGTTGTGAACTCCTGAGGACCACGTGCTCGGCTGTCTTACCCACATCA